>JAZGTL010000210.1:20000-50714 GCA_037349345.1 Oemleria cerasiformis | reverse complement strand
TCCGACTATCCGGCAACACGCTTGGATAAGTAACGCGATGAACCGCACCTGTATCTCTAGGCGCTATGATGTCTTATTATGTGGATCATGTCTTGCTTGAGGGTTCCAAACCCCGCCCTTCTCTAATAGGGGAAAGTACAGACCCACGCCTAGGGATATACGAGCGCCATTCTTCAGATGGATCGCTGTTCGATAGTTATTGTAGCCGGGATAAGCAGGCACGAACTTCCGTATAGCGCCCTAGTTTTTTTGTACAAGTAGCTAAGGAGGTACGACTTGCGCCAAACTTGTGAAAGAATACTTGCTGCGCACCTGCTGAACAAGGCTCCTTTCAAGTCAAACGGAGATTACCAGTTCCGGAGGGACCAACCATTGTACTTCTAGGGGAGGGTCTAACATAGCGGAAGGCCGCGGCTTTTGTGAGTGTTCAGCACAATACGGTACGGTATGCCACCAGCATAAATGGGGCGCACAAGAGCCACTGGCACGAGAAAGATTTAATGCCAGCCTGGAAGTGATTCGCTAAGTCGGGTTTTCCAGCTGCCGCCTATTGTAGAATCGTCGATAACCTGGCTGCCACTATCATGTGTGTAAAGACTTACTGTATAGGCATACCGGAAACCGTTTGGCAAGTCAAGGGACCCTGAAATCCGCTCCTTAGCTATAACGTTCCAGAGTCATGCAGAACAGACACTAACCGTCCTCCAATTACTATTAATTAATTGGACCTTCAAGGAATTCTTATCGCTTAGCGCTTGTGCTAAGGAACGAGTAGAGTACAAAAACGAAAGATTCGAGTAACCCTCCGAGCTAGGGATATAAAAAAAGGCCGTAGCAAGGAGACTTTAACAGACCAGTTAAAGTCAAGCCCCCACTTTCATAGAAGAGCGTCAGTAGGACAAAACAGAAATCCCAAAACTAGCTTTCCCGGACAATGCATATTGTGAAATGGTGGCGCTATAACAAATCCGGAGTACCTTAACTTGCGGTTGCCGCACAAAGCTGGTCACCTTAACCAGTCATACCCATTTATGGAGATTCAGGATCTGAAGAGCTCAAATTAAAGCCATGAAACAAGTAGCCTACTCCTACTGCAATTGGGAGCTTCTTTTAAGCCAGCCCACAATAGAATAATTCCACCTCGACTCCCCTCTACCAGAGAATCCATGAATTCCGGGCACCCGCAGTAGCTGCAGGGATGGTAAAGACCCATAACCAGCCAACTCTATATGCCTTAAAGCCTGCCCTCCTCTCATCTTCCTTACTCTAACAAGTAAGCAAGTAAACTACCTTAGAATTAACGAGATCTAGAGTCTTGGATGAATCCTCTTGAAACGGGTCGATCAACCCTAGAAGACTCGATGGCTTAACAGCCCAGTGAATAACCTGATTCCGAGAGATAACCCGGTCTTTAGACACTCGCCCTACTTCTAAGGATAGATAGACAAGGTTGGGGAGTACCAGATGCGGAAGCAGTTCCAGTCCCAGCTGCGGAGGTGGCGTAGTGACAGGTGGGAGCAATAACAACAGAAGCTGCGGAAGATCCTGCAGTAGTATATTCGGTTGTTTGCGGTGGAATAGATTCCAGCGTCCGGGCCAGTAGATCCAGAGCAAATAGGCGTTGACTTTCTTTCTTTTGCAGTTGATTCTAATCCCGATGTTGATCCGACGCAACTTACCGGTGATAGTCGCAGCACCAAGAGCTTTCAAGGGAGGCAGACATGTATAGAAGCTGATAGTGGCATACCTTCTGGATCGAGGGTCCCACCCGGTAAACACCATACAGGCAAAATACCTGCGGGGGGAGGAGGCCCTTCTCACTCAAGCTCAAGCATTTACTTTTCTAGTTAGAGACCAACGTCTTGGGGCTAACGTGGGATCCGCTCAAGGACCTACTTGGTTTAGGTAAATATCTCATGCGTTCCCCGACTGGAGAAGGTCATTTTTGGAGGATAAACTGTGCGCTTTTCAGGTCGGAAGAACGGGTTTAAAATATATATATATATTAGCTTGATTTTTATGCAAAAAGGACAAAACGGGATTGGATTTCCACTCATAAGGAAGGAAGGTTAGATACCTTTGACAGGGTTGTATTTTTGGTTGAAATGTATGATGAATAAAGCGCCCGAAATGCAGTCTAGACAGCGGGCCCTTCCCTTTCCGACTGGACTGACTCGGGGAAGGGTCAATCTCCTCCGAAGCATGCCGCACAGCCACTCATTCGTCCTGACTAAATAGTAGAATCTATCTCTCAGCGATTCTTTTCTCCGCTAATCACCCCTTCCCAACCAGCCCGCCCGATCGATTTTGTAAGATCGGCGAATTCTAAAGGGTTAATCTGGTCCGAAGTTGTCGGAACGAATCGTTTGCTTTATCGAACAGAGCTTTATTAGAGTAGGGGTCTTGGTTGGCCCCCTATTTTCAACCATTACAGCTGGCGTCGACCAGCTTTGCGATACGGACGGACACAAAGAAGAAGGCAGGCAGCGGAAATGCAAAAGAGAAGAGCAAAGATTCCCGACCCAGAGCATGTTATTGACTCAACCACAAATCTGTTGAATGAAGGTAGCTTGCTTACTCTCAGCCACTAGTTAGAAGGAAATCCCTTGACTTCGCTTATGCCCTTATGGCCCTTGTGCAGTACAGAAAGCAAGTGAGGCGGGCTAAGATTCCATTCGAAGTAGGGTAACAGGATTCGATGTTGCACCATCTTCAACTCTTCTCTGGATCCGGAGTTTTTCGAGAAAAGGTCCCATCCTTCAATATCATGATTGGGTCGACCGGGCCAGATCATGAGTGAAATATCATGATCGAGTCGACCAGGCCAGATCATGAGTGAATAGAAAATCGAAAACGTACATAGCTGTTCCAGCCGAAATACTTGGAATAATTCTACCACTTCTACTAGGAGTAGCCTTTTTAGTGCTAGCTGAACGTAAAGTAATGGCTTTTGTGCAACGTCGAAAGGGTCCTGATGTAGTGGGATCGTTCGGATTGTTACAACCTCTAGCAGATGGTTTGAAATTGATTCTAAAAGAACCTATTTCACCAAGTAGTGCTAATTTCTCCCTTTTTAGAATGGCTCCAGTGACTACATTTATGTTAAGTCTGGTTGCTCGGGCCGTTGTACCTTTTGATTATGGTATGGTATTGTCAGATTCGAACATAGGGCTACTTTATTTGTTTGCCATATCTTCGCTAGGTGTTTATGGAATTATTATAGCAGGTTGGTCTAGTAATTAGGGGGCGGCCGTTCGGTCGCCTATGATACTAGGACCAATAGGTCAAAAATGGGTTTGTGCCGCAGGTGTTGAACGATCTACTCTACACAGGTGTGGGCTTACAGGGCTAGGGCTCATAAACCCTCTCTTTCATTCATCGATAGGGCCCTGGTCGGTCACTTTTCCGGGCCGGGATCGATAAGTGGAAGTCATAAAAAAGAGATGCTTCTCTTCGCACCTCAGATCAAGAGGAAGGGTAGCTTGTCAAGCTGGCCTATATATATATTATTAAAAAAAAAATCTTCGCTGTCTTTTAACCGGCTGTTCTTCTTTGTCAACGCCTACTAAGGACCTATAGTATAGGTTCGCCTACTTTACTTATGAAAGATAATGAGAATGGGTTATTCAAAAAGGAAAAGGCGCTACTTAGCCCTACATTTTTAGAAGTAAGCGGCTGAGTTAGCCTAGCCTACCCTACTATACAATACATTAGTAGGGTATAGTAGGCGAGCGAGTTAGCGAAGACGCTTAGGCTAATAGATAAGAGAGCGTCGGTGCGTAGCCTTCATTCTACTACGCTATGAAAAGGTTACGAAGTCACTTAGCTCGACGTTAGGAGAGTCAAGGGGGGAACGCCATACCTATATAGAAGAACCGCTGTTCGCTGACTTTCTAAGGTCTAACCTTTCGCCCCGGGGCAAAGCCGCTTCGCACCACTGAGAGACTACTTAAGATTCAATTTGAAAGGCCTTACTTAGTTTCGCAAGCCTTTGTCATTGTCAGTCAACTAAGTGGGGCCTGAGGCCCCCTGCGAATCCGTAAATCTGAGGAGCATGCCGCAACAAAAGAATGGTCCCCTATGTATTTAATTCTTTCCAAAAAGAAGTACCCCCATCATGGTGAACCTCTCCTTGTGATCGGGATGAGTTAGATGCCTCCCAGCCGGGGGGGGGCGGATCGAATCGGAGTTTCCTTAGGCAGCCACCGACCTACAGTTATCCTTAAACTTCCGTGCTTGGTGGAGAAGAAGCGAACAAAGGTACGCTCGCTTGCTGTCTTGTTCTCTGCCGCGAACTGGGATCGCTCGCCAGCTAGGTCAGATTGGAGCAACTTTTTTTTGAGAACATATTACCCATATTCGGGGACAAGGGGCGGAACGACCTCTCGATCTACTTACTGCAGCCCAGGAATAAAAACGTCGTCTAGGCGTTCCCTGTTGCTCCGATCTCCCCTAAGCCTAGGGCGTTGTCTGGGCCAAGAGCCATAGTTAGTTGCTGTTTCCATTTGGTTGTTTTTCTTGTTGTTGATACCGGCAAGACCCAGCCAGACGATGTCTGCTGGTTGGTAGTGAGAAGACTCTTAGTACCTGCATACCCAAAAGGGGGCGCTGATTAAAAAAAAGAATTTAATTTAGTTTCTTGCTCCCCCTTAGCAGCGGGAAAGGAGTCTATCTATCTGCCTAGCTTTGGTGGATTTCCTCCAACGCAATCCACAGAAATTCTACGAATCCCTTGGTGGATAAGTCCGACGACTCAGCAGCAGTGCGGAATTGAGTTTCTCGTCTGGTGGATCTGATCTATAGTTAGGGGGCAATACATACCAAAAGGTTCGAAGAAGGAACGCGCATAAGAGTATATAACCAACCCACCCTTCTGTATAACCTATTCACATTAGTGAAGCGGCTGGATGCATAAGGGAAGTCAACCTACGAGCACGGAAGAGCGTAGTAGTATTGCTGCCCCTCTCTAAGTAAAGGTAAAGTCTCTCCTTCAGCTAGAATGTAAGGAAATTGAAAGAAGCGCGGAAAAGGGTCAAACGCGGTTGCTAGCATCGAAGAGAGCCGTCATCGACGATAAAGTGGGAGTTCGGACTTGGCGAACGAGCTCTTGCCGCGGGAGAGGAAAGCGGGGCCGGCTCAATGTTGAATTGAGAAATCCATTCAAGGGTCGGAACATTCTAATGCCGGAATAGGGAATACGGGAAAGCAGCCGGATCCATTGGTTAAGATCTGGCTCGGATGCTACTGGTAGCTAAGCATTTGGATCTGCTGCTCGGATTGCAAGTAGTGAAAAAAACCGGTGGTTCTTCAACGGAATCAAAAATATAAATTGGTAGAACTACTACTGATGAGTCAACTCGGCCAAGTACTGCAACTTTTCTTAGGCGCTGAGCTATGCATGGGCGCCTATCGAGCTTCGTTTGATCTGATTATGATCCCCTCCACTATAAAATATATATAATATCTCTTTGCCTTTGCATAGTATACGGGTCTGTGAATGGTGTTTATGGGGGGTAACCCCTTTTAAAAAAAAGACTATTGCACATCTTTCGTGAGAGAGGGATGCTAAGAACAACAGGCAATGCACTCTATCAAAACATAGCCATTTCTCGTAACATAAACAGGAGCGCCTCCTCGGGATGCCGGCTAGGACTGGTTCAATTGGTGCTCTGACGGGGCCGACTACTGAGCTGAATCAACAACTTACATTAGCTTAGATGCAGCTGTATCCGCATTTCCGCCGGGTCAATTGGATCTGATTCAATCCGCCTCTGCCGCTGATCCACTGGATGCCGCGGAAACTCCCTTTGCTACTTTTTTCTGGGTCGACTAAAATTGGTGAAGCTTCTGCCTTCCTCGCTTCTGCTCTACCCACCTCTGACTAGGCCTTTGCTGTTGAAACGAATGCTGTAGAGATGGTGGTGCCTTTGCCTCTGCTTGCTCTGCCCCTCTTTCTTAAACGATTGGTGGGCTGCTGCTTCCACTGATTAACCGGGTCTTCAACCACAGCTTCTGCTGCCTCCATCTATACTCTAGCTGGCTCTAGATCAATAGAATAAACTGCAACTGGGGGACTGATACTGATGCTTTTGGTTCCGAGCCGACAAGGTAAACAACTGGCTCCAGATTGGTTCTTAAACCACCTATGCCTCTATTGCCTCTGCTTCTTTAGTAGGAACAAGTGCCCCTTAATTTTTTCTTTTTTCAATTAACATTTTTGATAAGGGCCTGAACACCACTGGTAGAACAATGGCCGATTCCGGAACTGGGAGTCACTTAATAGAATGAATGCCGATTTTAGGAACATGTGAAATTGTTGGAACGCCCAAACATGAGACTCCCCACTTCTTGTTCCCGCCCAACCCGTTTTATCTTTCTCCTTTTCCTGGCAAAGTGCATTTCTTGATTAAATTTGTCTTATTGTCGCCCTTCTCTCTTGAAAGAGGAGTTCATTTTGTGAATCAATCGGCCACAGAAATGAGTTTCTAATGTCTTTGTGCGTACTTTCTTTGTTCGTAGGCGATCCAGTTGGTGCTTAGTCTGTCGACTCTATCTCAACAAAGGAAGAATTGTTCGTTCAAGGCAAAGTCCACTTCGCTTCTTTTTTCGTAAATAGACTCAGTCCGAGGTCTTCCTGAGAAGCAGCGGATCCGACAAGCTCATTCGGTCACACCTCATTCGCTCACACACAATACGCATAGATAAATGAATCGATCTTTGTGAAAGTGCGATTCTAACTTTCACAAAGGAAGTGAATAATTTCACTGGCTGACTTTTTTTCTTTTTTCAATCGAGATTGGATGGGTGTTCAGTGCCGCGGGTACAAGATCGAAAAGTAAGCTGTCAGCTTGCCTGTGAGATGCCCAAAGACTCCCATGCCTTTCTTGGTTGGACCAACCAGATTTCCGGCAAGTCTTTCTGTTAGAGCAAGAAGCGGAACTACAAGTGAATCTTAATCATTATGGATAACCAATTCATTTTCAAATATAGTTGGGAGACTTTACCCAAGAAATGGGTCAAAAAAATGGAAAGATCAGAACATGGGAATAGGTCTGATACCAATACGGACTGCCCATTTCAATTGTTGTGCTTTCTTAAATTGCATACCTATACAAGGGTTCAAGTTTCGATCGATATTTGCGGAGTTGATTATCCTTCTCGAAAACGAAGATTTGAAGTGGTCTATAATTTACTGAGTACTCGGTATAATTCACGCATTCGTGTACAAACCAGTGCAGACGAAGTAACACGAATATCTCCGGTAGTCAGTCTATTTCCATCAGCTGGCCGGTGGGAGCGAGAAGTTTGGGATATGTTTGGTGTTTCTTCCATCAATCATCCGGATCTACGCCGTATATCAACGGATTATGGTTTCGAGGGTCATCCATTACGAAAAGATCTTCCTCTGAGCGGATATGTGGAAGTACGCTATGATGATCCAGAGAAACGTGTGGTTTCTGAACCCATTGAGATGACCCAAGAATTTCGCTATTTCGATTTTGCTAGTCCTTGGGAACAGCGTAGCGACGGATAATTCAGAATCAGAATAGGTCCAGTCCAGGGGACAAATCAATAGGAAATGCTATTTGCTTTGTAAGAATAAGAATAAACCTCTATGAAATGAAAGAGTTTCGCGGGAATTGTCTTGATCATCGGATATCGTTGAGAAATAGTAAGAAGTGTTATCGAACGATTTCCTGCAATTCTTTCCAGTATGGAATGAGTAAAGAATCAAGCTACAAGTCTCGATCTATACAAAACGCACTGGGTTTTTGTCTTTCTTTCGGTTTCATTGATAGCAGAAGAGCCTTACTCTATAGGGGCGCTAGCGCTTTACTAATATCAAGTAAAGGGGCCAAAAACAAACGTAATAGGCTGCTACTCTAGGCTCGTTTCGCTTCTTCAAGCTCCGCCCCTGGCGCTATGAAATAGCCCTTCTATTTTTTCTTTTGTAAAGCCGCTAGGCGCTCACGTTTTTGTCTGGGTGGAAGCTGGCGGCAGGGCTTGCTTAACCGGATACACGGAATTGGGATCTCTTTCGCATGCAACTCTTTCTATCAGGAAAGCCTCGCGGGCTTATTCTTTTTTTTATAACCCCTTTTGCTCATAAGTAAGTAAGCGTTGGTAGGAGCGGCGGGATGATGAGTATATAAATCAATAAAGACAAAAAAGAAGAAATGGCAAGAGAAATTTGATATCGATGGGGGAAATAACGATGTGGAAAACAGGGCAGAGGTTCTCTACAATGACCATCGTAGACCAATTGAAAGGGATGTAGCGCTGCTTGGTAGCGCCTTTGTTTTGGGTACAAAATGTCACGGGCCCCAATCCTGTCATTCCTACCTATGACTTCTCCTCTGGGCAGTAACGAGGGACCCATTGAATTAGATTCAAATTGGGGACATAAAAAATATTTTTTTTAATGAGACTATATGCATGCAAGCAAGATGTATTGGGGGTAAAAAGAAAATCCTTTTCTTTACAGTCGTATCTACCGTGATAAGAAAGCGCTCTTAGTTCAGTTCGGTAGAACGTGGGTCTCCAAAACCCGATGTCGTAGGTTCAAATCCTACAGAGCGTGATTCCGGTCTAATTACAATGAAATAACTTCACTAACTTGAACAGCAACCTGAATTTATCCTCCTGCGGATTAAATAAAGGGGAAAAAAGAGATGTTAATTAATCAAAGGAGCGCCGCGTTTGTATTATAAATATGCAGTTACAAATAATCCAGCCCCTAAGACGATTCAAAATAGAAAAACTGCAATCATTTAGATTTGTTTGAACGGGGAAAAAAGAGAGGGTTCCAAACCTAAATAAACATCCGATGTTCTTCTTTTTAGGTTCTACTTTCTTTCAATATTTAAAAGTCCTTGCTAGGTCAAGAAAAAACCTTTGGATCTAATACAGAAATGCTTGCATCATCAATATTGAGTGTTCCCATTATTTTTTTGTTTGTTCTCTTTCTTTCATCGAAGACTATATACTTATTTTATTGTTATTGTACGCCCTAAAGGTAGTTTACTTGCTTACTTGTTAGAGTAAAGGATTCGAACAAAAAAACCTTTTCTACAACTACCCTCGCGGTTCCATACAAAGATGTCTGCTTGCTAATTCGGGGATTGATTGAACGATGCGAACCAACGATGACCAAGATCCAAAGACCAAAGACTCCCTTACAAGCGGCTGGCATTCCTATCCTCTTTTTTCTCTGTCTCTCCATCGTTCTGATTCTTCCTATGGCGGTCTAAGTCTGTGAGTGAACTTCCATCCGTCCGTTATTTAGCTCATAGTTCTGGTGGTCCTCTCTCCTTCAGACAAACCTCGGGACTAAAGTAATTTCAATCAAGGCTCCTGCTAGTGCATCCTCCCGGAAAAATGAATCGAAGGTCCCGACGAGGTCCAGTGGCTCCATCTCTCCCTAGCCGATTTTTTGTTATATTAAATTGAACCATCAGCAGTGGGAGATCTATAGTATGGCGTATTCACCAGGTAGGAAGGAAGGTCGGTAAACCACAGTAAAGAGATTGCCTTTACTTCGTAACCTTCGCATCTTTGTCCTATCGAATGCATTCTCAGCCTGCCGTCCCGTGCTTCCATACTTCAATTATTATGAAAGGCGGAAATTCTAAAAGAATTTTTGTGGCATGCATTCCAGCTCAGCTGCATGTATATAGTAGAGATCAACCAATGGTTTGAGTTCTTTCCGGGGGCCTAATTCATAGCTTTAGTATCAACAGCGTGAGGCCGGCACCAGTCTTTAGGCACTTCTAAAAACTGGACCACTTTTTGACTTTTCTCATTAAACTTTCGATTGACCGGTCTTCTTCATAGGCTTTTCAACTAGAGCTCATGAGTAGTGCAACTCATAGTATGGTGGATGGGTTCTTCCCTTTCCCCCGGCTAGTGATTCATCGCCTCCTTGGTCTATATATAGCGACAGGGCGGTGTGCCGAATGTGGTGTTTCCTTTCCCCCCGGGGCACCTCTCCCTCCCCTTTCCTGCCCTTGCTGGAGAAGCCTATTGAGTAAGGGTCGGTGTGTTGCGAAAATGTCGAGCCGACGGGGTCAGGTACCGGTAGTGACAATGGCAAAGGGGGGAGCTGGACACTTGTTGTGCTAGTGGAATGCCCCAACTGGACCTAGTCAGCCCGAACCGTTTTGCGGTTCTAGAGGACCCTGAACAATAAGAGGCAAAGATGCCAGATCTGGACACTTCTGGTTCAGATGCAAGAGGATGTCTGGCTTAAAAGGGTACAGGTACTACTGGAAAAATGACTACCTACCAGGCCAGGGATAACCACTACCTAGGGTTGCTTTCTCGACCTACGGAAGAGCGTGGATAGAGTAGTCATTATCTCAATCATTTCTGGGGGCTACTAAAGATGTAATAGGTCGGAATTCCCCATTTCGTTATCTTCCAGACCGCCATTGCGATAATAGCCACCATCCTTTTCGTTGGTCTACTTCTTTCTGATTGAAAGCTGCAACTATGTGGGGACCGACATAAGCAAGAGCTGGTGGATCACGGCTACCTAGCATCATGGCTACTAACACCACCAGCATCAGTAGTTCCAGTAGCTGTTTCGGATCGAGATGCAGTACCTGTTCAATAGCTCAGTCGTTATCCGTAACACATCTCATATCAAACTGTTCAAGGCGCAACTATAAGATTCCGCATGCGCTAATTCACATTGATCAATGGCAGAGGAAAGGAGAGGCGGAGCCAGAGCAATTTCTCCGGGTTGAACTCCTTGAATCTAGTTGTAAGGCTGGAGAAAGGCCCTCCGATCTTTACGGAATTGATGGAACTGCATCTCGCTTGTGCTGCTTCAATAGATACATCTGAGAGCGGAGTCTGCTGCCGGGAGACGCATAAACCTAGAATCCTGCCTTTAGGGCTGTTCTCGAATCGGAAGGGCTGTTACGGGGCGGGGCGTCCATGCACAGGAGGTCGGAATCAGGCTGACGAACGTCGGGATCTCGCTCCCTATGGCTACTGCTATTGGTGCTTCTGCCAGATCGAGACTGCCCCCTTTCATTCAATTCCTTTGATCGAAGGGTGAAGTGATCGGTTCATCTTGCTCGCCTACGAAGATAGGCATAGGAGAAAGAGATATGAGGTGCAATAGGGGGAGATGATAAGAAAGAGGACGGGCTCCACTCATCGCCTTACTAAAGAGGGCTATGGAAATAAAAAGAGCCCATACTTTGAATCGAGAGATGAGAGAGAAAATGAAGGATTTATTCGCCTAGAGAGGGAATTGATGACGGAGGAGTACCTATTTCGAGAGCTGAACAAATCTCTCTTCACAGGAGGAATGCCCGATCCCGGATCAGCGGATGAAAAAGAGGAGCGAGTTAAGTGCGTAAGCCTCTATTTTTGCGACTCTTGGGATTTTCTATCAATCGATAGGATTCCATCCCGAAGTCACACTCCTACAGGAATATAGGCAGATTTCATTTACATAATAGAGGATGTGGCCAAAGCATGGAAGTCTTTCGTGTCCATAGTATGGGGCAATTGCCACGTTAGAAAAAGTGCACTTTTGGCTGAACTCTTTTTCTAGGACGTCCAGAAATGAGCCTTTTTGTTGGGTGACTTTAATATTTAATAAGAAGGCACAACGAACGGATTGGTGGCTCTAGTGATTGGACCCAGTGGATGGATGATCTCGAAGAGTGTACTACGCAAGCTGAAGTGGATGACTGACGTTATAGTGGCCTGTTTTTGACTTGGTCCAACCGTAGCGTAGGGAAGAAGATCCCAACATGAGGAAATTTGACCGGGCTATGGCGAATTCAAAATGGGGGGATGTTTTCTCAGCCTCGGAAGCCATTTTCTTACCTGCAGGGCTTTCGGATCACTCACTCATGCTAGTGCTAGTAAGGGGTTGGTGGACGAGAATAAAGAAAGCCCAACAATAAAAAATCAAAGCAAAGAACTTGAAGGTTTTCTATCCACTTGTGGAAGGTGTATGGGGGCAAGAAGTGAGGGGCACACCTTCCAAGCTAACGCTTGAGCTCAAGAAGCTCAACAGGGCCACTTCTCTTAGCCAGCAACTAGGGGACACTTTTAGAAAAAAGGGTGATTTGAGTTAATGTTTCTTGAGATTGGATTGGTGTTCCGTGTACCGCTCCGCAGCTTATGTAGCTTATGCGAAGCAAGCCTACATAGGAGATCGAAAAGAATGCTTTGCATTCCAAGTGAGATGCCCAAGATAAAAGGAACGAGGGGAAGAATCGACGAGGAATCAATAACAGAAAATCGTGAATGAAAAAGCGTGACGAGAATTCTCAAGCCAAGATGTTCGAGAGACTTTCCTCCCTTTTGGCGATTCCAGGAGCAGAAAAGGTACTTCTTCTAGTATTAAAGCTCTTTCTTATGTATGCTGTACTCTTCATAATCTATTCTTTTGTGAGTTGGCTAATTAATTATTATAGAGTCCAGGATATCATTAAATATAAGAAATCGATTAGAGTGGCAATGAAAATATAAATTGGTTGGAAGGGGGTAATAGTAACGCCTGTTTTGAAAGAAACCCCCTCGCCAGGCAGTTCCAATGTTCCACATGAATCCACAGGAAAACCTAAGTAGTCAAATTTGGACTTCGATATTCTTTTATTTGTATCCGAGGCCAGTAATTGCTATCGCCACAAAGGGCTTAAAGAGCCGCTTCGCTGGATTTCCTAAAAGAAGGGAAACTTAATGGGGGGGGCTTTTTCGTTATCGTACTGGAGTTATAACATTTGAATTTCTCTTACATTCTACGTTTCCGAAATGGATCCTATCAAATATTTCACATTTTCCATGATCATCTTTATTTTAGGTATTTGGGGAATCCTCCTTAATAGACGAAATATTCTTATTATGTTAATGTCAATAGAATTAATGTTATTAGCTGTGAATTTGAACTTTTTGGTATTTTCCGTTTCTTTGGATGATATGATGGGTCAATTATTTGCTTTATTGGTTCTAACGGTGGCAGCTGCGGAATCCGCTATTGGGCTAGCCATTTTCGTTATTACTTTCCGAGTCCGAGGGACTATTGCTGTAGAATTTATTAATAGCATTCAAGGTTAAACATGACTCCTAGAGAATTCCCAAAATACGAAGTTCTCTTCTCCTTTCGTTCTATTCTTTTTTCTTTTGACTTGGTTGGCAGGGTCAGGGCCTTTCTCGCTGGGTTCACTAAACATACTCAAGAGTCCTTTCCTAAACCACTTCCCGTTCAGTTGCTGAAAGGATAGAGATAAGCTTTCATAATGATATTTACTTCCACGAATACGCATGCTAAAAAGATACTATTTGCTGCTATTCCATCTATTTGTGCATTAAGTTCGAAGAAGATCTCAATCTATAATGAAGAAATGATAGTAGCTCGTTGTTTTATAGGCTTTATCATATTGAGTCGTAAGAGTTTAGGTAAGACTTTCAAAGTGACTCTCGACGGTAGAATCCAGGCTATTCAGGAAGAATCGCAGCAATTCCCCAACCCTAACGAAGTAGTTCCTCCGGAATCCAATGAACAACAACGATTACTTAGGATCAGTTTGCGAATTTGTGGCACCGTAGTAGAATCATTACCAATTGCACGCTGTGCGCCTAAGTGCGAAAAGACAGTGCACGCTTTGTTATGCCGAAACCTAAATGTTAAGTCAGCAACACTTCCAAATGCCATTTCTTCCCGTCGCATCCGTCTTCAGGACGATCTAGTCACAGGGTTTCACTTCTCAGTGAGTGAAAGATTTGTCCCTGGGTGTACGTTGAAAGCTTCTATAGTAGAACTCATTCGAGAGGGCTTGGTGGTCTTAAGAATGGTTCTGGTGGGGCATTCTCTTCCCTTAAAAAGAAAGAAGACTCATAGAAGATAATTCATGTTCATGCGAGCATGCAAAGAGAGCTCCTTTTGAGTCGGTTGCACAGTAATTGAGAGTCTGGTCCATAAGCGGGCTAGTCCCCGAAAATGCTCGTTAAAGTTGGGGCTCAAAATGCACCTTGTGACTCATTCCTTTTTCTGGGGAAAGTCACTCAGCGGTACCGTTTGAGGAGTCGTGCCCTCAACTGAAACGCTTGCTACTGGTTGAGTAGTAGCAGGAAGGGCAGGAGTAGACTCGGTAGTAGAAGCAGGGTCTTCGATCATGTCGCGTGCCATCGATCCAGTTCAAATGGGATTCCTGACTTGAGGTTGTTCCCATCATTGAAGTCAGAGTCTGGGACTGAGCCTTCCGAATGATAAAGACAAAAAAGTGCTTTTTTTCGTTGGAAAAACCAACGCAAATCTCATATTGACTTTTTCTCGCCCTGATAGATAGAAAAGGTTGGAGAGAGTGACTTTAACCGCCTGAAATTCTCTCCCTTCTAAAGCTGCGCAAGGCGGCCCCCCAGAAGGGTAAAAAAAGGAGGGAAGCAGAATTTTGACATTTCAAAAGATTATGACCGACTTATACTATGGGATTCTTACCCATATCTCTTCTTCACTAATCAATATAATTGGCGTTTCGGCTAGTCCCCTTATCGTTCTGATAACGTATCGAGTCTTTCGGATAAGGGGATTCTCGAATATGCCCGACGTGGAAGTGGAAAACAAAGTTTGGGATATTTCTTTTGATACTATCCATGCCAAAGAAATATTCACAAATCAGTATTTAGTGTATATGGGGATCACTTTTCTCTTCCTCCTGGGCTCACCTTTTACCAAATTGGGATGGCCATTCATAACAATTCCCGGTCCTTGGAGCACCTTCTTCCGATATATCGAAATATTTCGGAATTAGGTCCCCAAAGTGCCGAATTTCAACAAGTTGTTGAAGTGATTCAGACATTTTTGTAAGTCCAATTTTCTTGAGGTGGGTTCGAGAAGAAAAGCCATGTACTACTATCGGCCATACAATGATGGCATTGTGGATCTCATTCGTATTCAAGTGGTTTGGGCAAAGTTAGATGTGGCCTTTCGGAGTGAGAGGGCTAAGGGGAAAAGGGTGGGTGGCCTCTTACGCGCTTTTTTAGGAGGAGTTCAGTGTAGTCGGATGGAACGGAAGCTCGTATAGGAAACGAAACTCAGATCTATGGTGCCATATAAGATAAGCATTTCCAGATCGGGTAAAGATTTCGAGATTAGAATTGAGTGAGGGCAGCGGTTCCTCCATAATAGCTATGAAAAAGGGAAGTGGAATTTAACCACGAAAGGTAAGGAAGAACTGTGGTTCAACTCCACAGCGTGGTTAGAGCAGCACCACAAGCCAATCAACCAACAAATAGATACGCTTCACAGAAAGAAGAGATAGAATCCAGCTTTTGTTATCAGGAGTGCAAGTTCCCAACATCGCTCCGGTTGGAATTAGAGCTGCCCCAACTTTATCCGGACAAGACCCATACCAAGGGAAATAAACAGAGACAGAAAGGTAAGAGAAAGAAGTCTAATGCTAAGAAAAAGAAAGGTAAGAGAAAGAAGTCTAATGCTAAGAACCCGAAGGACGATGACACTAGCAAACCTCCTGAGTAGAGTAAGCTAGTGGACTCCTCTGTCCCTTGCCCCTTTCCACCAAAAACAAACCAAGCCCCAGAAGCCGATATGAAAGGCTTCGGTCGTGATAAAGGGAGCCCGTCACAAAAGACCAAAGCATGATTGTTCTGTCCCGGGTGCCTCCCTCCTATTATGTAAACGTAAGGGCGGTGGTTCAGTGGCTAGAGGTAAACGACTCTCCGGGCCAATTATTTGCCCCGAAAAACCCGTACCGTAGCAAAAGCCGATAGCTTCTTATCGGGAGGAAGACGACATCTCTAAGTGAATGCTTAACAAAAATCTCCAGAATGAGCAGAGCACCATTGAGAGACAAAGATGTCAAGCGGGGAATGAGAAAGAGAGATGTTAATGATGAAGGAGGCTTGGGACCGCTTTCGGGTTGGATTCACTTACCGAATTTGAGTGGCTCCATGTCACAGCCATATAGCTTGTCACAACTCAACACTCCTCCAAGACTAAGAAATGATAGCTGGTATTAGTCGAGTAGGCAGAACTCGATCTAACGATGAAAGTAGGTATCTCCCTGAGTGTAACAAAGAAGGTACGCGATGAGTGTAGAATCGAATTCCTAAACCAATCCAGCTAAGCACGGAGTTAAACCAAGCCAGTCCAGCCCCCGAAACAAGCTAGTAGCTAACTCGAAAGCAAGGGTAGCTCAAACAAAGAAGTATCTCCATCCATACATTCCTAAATGCCCTGAGGAAGGAATGAACTAAGGTATTCCCTATTTTGCAAACTCGGAGTTAGCAAGTAGGAAGTGAAACCAAGTAAACCAAGCGGGTTTCACCGTAAGAAAGATCAATCATAGGCAGGCACATCCGCTAAAGCTTCCAATCTTTTTCTATGCCCGGAAAAATTCCTGTTGAAAAGATCTTCTATAGGTCCAGACCATACCCACCACAGTGAGGGTTTGAAAGCTGGATTTTTTGTTTATATGCTTAAGAAAGCACTTCCTATTGTTGCCCGGCCGGGCCGTGAAAGAGTGAAAGAAAGCTATCCAGGAAGACGCTAACCCAAGCCGTTGTTGGAATAGCAGGAAAGACAGGAAGACGCTAACCCATCAAGTAGCTCTCCGAGCCAGTACCGATCGAACTGGGAATAAACGCGTAGGTGGAGAAGCAAGTGAACTCTTAACTCTTTCTCTAGGCTCGGGGATCACCTTTTCTTGCTGCCATGAGTGCCCCTTTCTCAAACTTTTCTCTAATATAAGGGCTGCCCTTTGCTGCTATTACATGAGCTTGAAAGAGCTTTCTTTATTTATAACACTTCTCTCTTTCTCAGAGCAAGTGCTTCTGCCTCATCCTGTTCCTGAACGGGGGGTACGCTCGCCCCTGTTACATTGCCTTTTTCTATCTTTTTGATATCCTTCTCAAACAAAGTAGTAGAGTTCGCGAATCTCAACACAGAGCTCCTCATCGGTTCCATGAAGCCCTGACGAAAGACCTGAGCTGCGCTACTAAGGTAAACTTGAGCTACGGCAAGTAAACTACTTCTCTTCGCACGAGTCTACACGCTTCTTGCAAGAAAGTGACACTTCCTAACGGAATGTTACCCCCCTAAATGAGATAGGACGACAGCTTTCATAATAATTCCATAAACACCTAGCGGGCAGCTTTATCTAGTGTACCGCCCTGCCATAGTCGCGAGAGAGCAGAGGTGAGCTGTTTGTACTTCAGTAAGAACTATCTTTCTACTTCGACAAGGGAAAATCAAAAGAAAGAGTAGGGATCCTAAATAACCTATCCCGCCTAAAAGAGGTCGTATTTCCTCTTACTCGTGTACGTTTTGGCCTATACCTATAGTAAGAAAATGAAAGGCTGAAGGCTTCCACTCTACCTATATCCTTCGGAAGCTACCGCTTCTAGAATGCAAGCTTATCCTTGACTTTCTTTTTAGAGCATACCGGTCTTTCAATCGCCTACTCTTTGGCCCTTCATTATTATTAGTAAGATAGGCTCCAGCTCGTTAAACGAGCCTCTGTTTCTCTTTAAGTAGGAATTCCCGATCTATACCAGAAGGGCAGATGAGTTCTTCTTTCTTTTATCACTTAGCAGCTTGCTCGTGTTTGCACACTATAAGGAAGAAGAAAGGTTTACAGATCCTTCTTGATCTGCACCTGGATCAGATAGGGAGATTTCAGCCCTTTCCTTCCCTGCTCAATCGCTACCTTGCTTGGCTTGCTTGGCTGGGCTAGCATGCAACCCTTATTCTTAGAGAAAGCTATATGCTTTACACATGCAAGTCGAAGCCGTTCTTCACTCACGAAGGACGACTTTTCTCAATCTATTCCTGTCGGTTAGAGTCTCGCCTATTCATTGCGGCTTTCTTTGGTTTGTAACGAGATCGAAGATATATCTTATATAATGATCGAGATCAACCATCTCACAACTTTGACTCCTGCTTCTCTCTCACCGTTGCTTGATGCTGCGTATCAGACACTTTTTCTATTTCTTTATATAGTGTGTGAAGTCTAACGTCGAGAAAGGCCCTGACCCTGCCAACCAAGTCAAAAGAAAAAAGAATTCCCAAAATACGAAGTTCTCTTCTCCTTTCGTTCTATTCTTTTTTCTTCCAAAACCTTGATTTTTTCGGTATGCCGCTCCGCGAGCAAGGAGTGCCGCGCACGAGCGGAGCGAAAACAAAGCAGGAGAAATCCTTTGATTGCGTATTGAATATAGATCCATGTCTTTCTTGTTCCACTAGCTAGGACCAAATTCTCACATGTCCGTTTCGTTATTACAACCTTCTTTTTTGATGTCAAAGACCAGAAGCTACGCGCAAATTCTCATTGGATCTCGGTTGTTCTTAACAGCGATGGCTATTCATTTAAGTCTTCGGGTAGCACCACTAGATCTTCAACAAGGTGGAAATTCTCGTATTCCGTATGTACATGTTCCTGCGGCTCGGATGAGTATTCTTGTTTATATCGCTACGGCTATAAACACTTTCCTTTTCCTATTAACAAAACACCCCCTTTTTCTTCGCTCTTCTGGAACCGGTACAGAAATTGGTGCTTTTTTTACGTTGTTAACCTTAGTTACTGGGGGGTTTCGGGGAAGACCCATGTGGGGCACCTTTTGGGTGTGGGATGCTCGTTTAACCTCTGTATTCATCTCGTTCCTTATTTACCTGGGTGCACTGCGTTTTCAAAAGCTTCCTGTCGAACCGGCTTCTATTTCAATCCGTGCTGGACCGATCGATATACCAATAATCAAGTCTTCAGTCAACTGGTGGAATACATCGCATCAACCTGGGAGCATTAGCCGATCTGGTACATCAATACATGTTCCTATGCCCATTCCAATCTTGTCTAACTTTGCTAACTCCCCCTTCTCAACCCGTATCTTGTTTGTTCTGGAAACACGTCTTCCTATTCCATCTTTTCCCGAATCTCCTTTA
Source organism: Oemleria cerasiformis (assembly GCA_037349345.1). NCBI lineage: Eukaryota > Viridiplantae > Streptophyta > Magnoliopsida > Rosales > Rosaceae > Oemleria > Oemleria cerasiformis. The sequence goes on along the minus strand of JAZGTL010000210.1, from coordinate 31,789 downwards.
ACGGAAGAAATAGAAGCTCGAGAAGGAATACCAAAACCTAGTTCACTCGCCGAGTCTTTGTGCATCCATGGCTGAATGGTTAAAGCGCCCAGCCTATACCAACCTAAGAAAGGGGCGAAAATTCGTAGGTTCGATTCCTGCTGGATGCACTTGGAACGTTCAGTTCAATCGCTGCTCACGGAATTTAAACATATAGCTCACCCTTATAGCTTATGGGGCACTTCACTCGCTCAACACTCGTTCAAAACATCCACTCGTTCTTCAGGAAAGAAAAGGGATAGATGACTGAAAATCCCGCTTAGAGATCGCAACAATAGTCAGAGTAGGAGTTCCCATCCAGCATTTCCCCCGTTTTACCTTCAAATTACGGTTGATCCGTCGGATTGAAACCTCCATTAGATTCGGCAACTAAGGACGAGATTCCCATAGGCTTTTATGTCCCTAATGTTCTCCTTTAATAAGGTCACCTTGACCGGGCTGGGCTCTTCACCGTATAACCTTTACCCGAAAAAGTGGAGCACAGCTAGACTTTCATCGCTTTCACTAGAACCAGAGTCATAGGGGCACTTTATTGTTTTGCCTTCCTTAAGGAAGGACTCCCTATGTTTTTTCGTGGAGCGCAGAATTCGCCTTAATCGGCGAGAGTATATACAATCTATGTGTCACTGGCAAGAGCATGATTGAGGGCTTTATACTGTAGTCTGTAACTCTTCAATTGGTTATTGGCTCTATCCCTAGCCCCTTCGTATTCCGCATCCTGCTGCTTCTTTGCTTGCTTTTCTCGATCAAGCATTCCGCAAAGAGGTAGTAGCATTTTTATTTTACAAGAATTTTCTTTTCCGGATAAGCCGGCACAGCTCTTGCTTGCTGTCTGTATGTGATAGGGTCTGGTCAACTGCCCGGCCACCTCTTTAGCTCATCTCTTGTCAACGCTAGCACCTTTTAATAAATGATGCCATTCCCGACTCGCGAAGTGAAGCTCAATTTCGATTCATTACTTCAGCGCTAAGATGTAGAACTGGATCGTATATGGGATCAAGAGATCTTCAATTTGGAATTTTCAAATATATATATTATATTGCAACCCTTCTAAGTGAGAAATTCTTCTACGGACTATGTAGGGGAATGCACGCACTATGGGGACTCCATAAAATAAAGATTTTTAGACTTAGGAAATTAAACTTCCATTCAACTATAGTCGAGAGGAAATCAGTCTCAGCGGGCACTAAAGGGGAAGCTTAGAGACGGAATTCAAATATAAGAATAGAGGAGCCGCGGGGGGTGAAGTAAAGATAACTCTAGCAATATAGACCGGGCCTGCTTCCCATTCATTCTTTTATAAGGATGCTCTTCGGCTGGTCAATAGGGCGCGTCCCTTTCGCTTCTGTAATAGAGGCGCTGTAATGGGCGCGCTTGGCTAACGCATAAAAACCTTGGTCCGCTTTCATTGGTCTAGTCCGGTCATTGCTTATCTCTTTCTTCTCTATCGGTGAATTGGGGGAAAGAGTGCACCAATTAGGGGAGGTGAAAAGGCAAGAAATAGGGAAGTAGAGTATTTGGCACACGCCGGTCAATCCAGTACGTACGTCGCTTTCGTTCTTTCCATTCAATATCCCATTACCGGTCGCATCTGTTCTATTCAGCCAAGCCAATCCCTTGCTGCTTGCTTCATCCCGCCCTGCCTGCTCAGATGCGTCAATCCGCCTATACCCTTTTCCTCGCATAGAGAGCTGTAGTAGTTCTTGGTAGGAGGGAACTAATACTTTAGATAAGGTTCATTGCCCCGCTACGCTAGCACTTAAGAGACTCTCTTAGCCCAGAGTGAGGGATCACAATAAGGAGTAACCAAAGTAGGCAGTACCGCGGTACCAGTCCACGACTACCATTTCTGTAACTTAACTTCCCCGCCCCCTGTCCACTCAGTCTTCTTTTCGGACCTCAAGAGCATAGAGTAAAGGGGGGGGCGGGAAGATCTACTCATTCAAAGGGAAAGCGCACCTCTCTATTTATTCTCACAAGAAGAAGAGCTAGTGAAATGGACCCTTTCTTCATGCCAGCGGGGGAAAGAAAAGAGGCCCGCTGCGAGAGGAGAGAGTGATTCAGCTGCTAACAAGCGCAGGTTTTTCATTAAATGAATGGTTATTCGGGAAACGTCCGTTGATGAGAAGGTCATACATAGTTAAAAAAGGAAACCAGGGCAACCTGGGCTCCGTTCGAAGAGACGAATAAAGGTCCTTCTCCCCCACATGCTCCTTCCCATGAGCAACTCGGTTGGCTTCGTGAACGAGAGCGCTGATCACCCTCACGCGGGAAGATAAACATTGAAAGGACTGAAAGGGTAGCGACGAGATGTAGATGTTGATTTTTGAGGTCGCGTACTTTAGTTATAATGCCTTCTACACGGTAGAAGCTTATACTTTTCTTTGGTCCCAGCATGACCGACCAAGCGTAACGACCGCAGAAGGTACGGCCGGAGAATTTTTCTCCAAGTCAACAGCATGTCGGGCAGGTCAAAGGTGATCCTCCAATCCGGGGAGAATCGAGAGGTCATGACAACAGTTGACGAGTGAGGCGAGGGGCTTATTCCTCTCAATCGACGAGGGCTTGAGTCCCCTACGGCCAGTACAATGCGCTAGTAGCATCTTCTATAACGCTGGCATCTTCTATAAAGAAAGCTGTCCTGGGGGACTCCGTCTCGTCTTTAGGGACTATATTCATCGTAATTAAGCAATCGTTTCTTGCGTTATCCGTTTTTTGCGCATAATAATTGCTGAACGTACGGCTTGCGGTACCGCTTATGGTACTGCTTGCGGTACGGACTGCTCTTCCTACTGTTAACAGCGCTTTCCTTTTCTCTTTTGGGGGTTTCAGGCGGGACTGCTTTTCTTTCCGTTGCGGGCTGGGATTGCTGTCATGCTTTTAGCTGAGTGCTTTCCGACCCTTTGTTTTCTTCCCGAAGTCAGACTACTACCGAGCTCCGCACCAGGGCTCAAATCATGCCTCAAGGAAACAATAGCCCCCACAACCCAAAGGCTTTCCGAGAGATCCGAGAGACATGGTTCAACTAATGGTGCACTATCCTTCTCCCAAACATTTCTCAGCGAAACCAATGAGTACAACTTATTAAACGGAAACTACGAACAAGATCTTAGAGCTGTCTCAATCATCCACAGCTCCGGGATTAATGTGCTGTTTTTTATGCTGGAGTCATGAATCGCCTCTTTGCACTTTTTTTTTACCTTTTTTTCCGTGTTCCTCTTTTTAGTAGAAAGCGAAATGAGAATAATGAGAATCATAGTAGTAGTTCCACGCCCCCTCTCGCCCCTTAAACCAACCAAAAAGGAGAAGGCGCTTTCCGAAAACGATCAAGGCAGGGATTTCCGGTAGTCATCTATCGCGACCAATGGATCAACCCGATTTCCAAGCTAGAAGAAATTAACAAAAATTCAAACTTGGAAAGACAGATCTCGCTAAAAAAAGTGGAACTCCAACCATTATCCTTATGGAAACCGCTTGCCACCGGGATCAGCCAGTTGCCCTTTCATTTTGCTTCGGCAATAGATCAAAATAGAGGCAACAAAACCACCCTACTTAGATCCCCTGGATCGCGGTTATTGGATTAGCAGACGCCGCAAGAATTGTATGGGAGTCGTCCAAGGACATTCGGCTTATCGGAGGCAATGGCCTTCGCCTACGTCAAAGACAGCCTATTCGTCCGACTAACATGTCTTCCGCTGGGATTGAGTGTCTGGTGGTACCTTCTGCCGGAGCCCCTATTGGTTTAACCAACGGCTTGCTGCTCACCTGAGTGCGCTAGTGCAATTAAGGTAGTTTACTTGCTGACTTCTTAGAGTAAGGTAGCTTGCTTACTTAGTGCTTGCACTAAGGAAGCCGCACAATGCCAAATGAGGTCTCTGGACTTCCCGTGTATTCATAAAAATTAGATCCATGATAAAGTTATGGACACGTCCACAAAACCGAAAGTCTTTCGATCCCATGCAGTCAATGCCAATGGGTGTGCTTAAGAGCTGGTGGCAACCGAATACCTTTCACACCTAACCCGGGCTTTTGCCAACAACCTTTCTTTCAAAATCCACTTGGTGAACCTATCCAAAGTCCAGGAACAGCTACAAAGGCTTCAAGAGACAGTGGCTCGAAGCATTAAGAGGAAATAGAAAGATTCGTATGAAGAGGTCCTCAACCCGGAAGGAATGAGAGGGCCCACATCAAAGGGTAGCTGAACCTACATAGCGAAAAGGGGGATCCCCTTAGGGCAAGCACTAAGCAAGTAAACTACCTTATTCGCGAGAATTTCCTCCCTCCGGTGCTGTCTCCTCACTAAGCGCTCTTCTTATCGTTTCAACCTTTCCTTCATATCTAATTTGGCCGGAAGTCTTTCTTTAGCTTGATCAGATAATGGTGCTCCACTTTTGGACATAGAGTTTGATATCACCCAATTCTTCGTTTACTAACGTAGAACTCATACTACGCTAGTAGGGGCTAATCAAAGTAAAGAGAGTCCAATCTCTGAAATAGAGCTTGGTCTCTCCATAGTAGTATAGTATACTAAGGCGTAGGTTATGACTTGATCCAATAGAGTCAGAACACCTTTATATCTAAAAGAAATGGTGCTCAATGAACCAGATTCCAAACTATGCGGGGAGAGAGCTGCTCTGCGAAGCTGGGCGTTCAGTGTTCTTATGGAGGAACCATAGACGAAAGAGAATAGAAAAGGCCTTCACTTCAAAAAAAAGCGAGGGAGTGATGGGCAACCTTAGTCTATATGTTGCTCGTGAGCCGCCAAGTACAAGTCTCGCAACAGTACTGGCGCAAAAGGATCGGTCCTTCACTTGCCGATCGTTCGCGAGTCGAGCTCGCTCTCTTGCCACGCCTTTCACTCACTCGCTTGAGTCGGGCTCAATCACTCTTTTTGTTTGGAGGATCATTCGTTCTTCACTCTCTTCATATTACCCGCGGGGAGCGCAGCAACCAAGGTGCATATTATCATATAGAAACAAGCGAAGCGTAGCGATTCGTACTACCGGAAAAGTTTCGCTAACCGAGTCCGCCGATATGCGCAAGCAAGCGTAGCGAATCACATAGATAAGCCCCTACCTGCCAGCGCGCGGATAGATAGGGCGAGCGAAGCGCGAAGAGGATGGATGTCTGAGCGGTTGAAAGAGTCGGTCTTGAAAACCGAAGTATTGATAGGAATACCGGGGGTTCGAATCCCTCTCCATCCGCGAAGTCATAAGTTATCTCTTGCGTTATCTATAGATAAGAAGGAATCGGATCGACTCGACTGAATGGGTAGCTTGTGTTATGATAGAGACGGAGGTTCTTGTGTTATGATTTAGTTAGGACTTTGTCTCCCTTTCGTTATCTTCCGCTCCCCTTGTATAGGTTGGGCAAGGGCCGGGTGGATTACCTTTGGGAGCTAAGCCGAAGATCTCGGTGGTCTTTTGAGTGGTTGATAAACTACGATTGCAGTTTTCTTTAGGAGAGTCCGATAGCTGTGAGGCTTAACAGACAAAGAAAACGGTGGATACTTCCGGGTAGAAGGTGACGACCCTAATGAATCGACTATGAAGGTGGCTGTTAGCTACATCAGCGCTCAAATTCCTTCATCGTCCCTGGCGCTATGAAATAGCCCTGTGTACATAAAATTTGCTTTTCCTGCAATATCAAGGAGAATGGTAAGTAGTAAGTGGAGTGAATAATGCGCGATAGCTGTTATTTAAGCAAGGTAGTTTCTCGAAACGGAATTGCGTGGCTCTACAAACTAATTTGAGTTTTTCTTTGAATGCGTTCCGCTCCGCCTTTATCATAAGGAAGTTTGCTCCGCGAACTATAGAAATTCTAGCCCCTTACGTGTGTAGGGGGCCGGCAGGCCGGGTGCACTACTGGGATAGTTTACTCACTCGACTGAAAGGAAAAAGCTTGCTTCGCTCCTACTGGTACTATTTCTGTGCCTTAGCTCGTAGTTGTGTTAGCTGTAGTGCTGTCATAGACTGGAACAGAGCTGCCGCATCTCTCCTACATCTTTGTGCGGTACACGAGTCTAGCTGACCCTGAAATTGCTGGGTTTTCGGTATCTATATGAAGGGTCAAAAACAGGACTTTATTTATTTACAGAAAAACACGGGTTTTGATATCGTGAGATACACTAAATCACATAGGGCATCGGGATGTTCAAAAAGAAGTTTCTCTAGCCAGAACTTTTGAGGGTTCCCTGCTAGCCTCTCTTTTTCACAGTTGGTGAAGTACCTACCTATTTGTGGAACTACGAGACTTCTTTGTCTATGGGATTTCAAATTTGATACTAATACTAATACTAGGCTTGGTGAGCAATATCATCTCAAGCTTTCACTTGCTGCCTATGCCCGGCCCTGGATGGGAGCCCACTGAATACCTGATGCTCGTGGGTTCGACTCTCACTTGGATGTTTTCTTTGCGCTTGGCTGATGAAACCCCAAAAACTTCTTTGCCGAAAACCTTAGTTTGGGTACCTCAAGGTCATGGTAATACCTAAGAAATTTAAAAAGGGGCTATTTATGATGCCCGTCTGCTTCCGCCCTTTCATCTTTTTTACCGGTATATGCTTCTACTTCGAGGTCCATCTAACTAGAGTTACTGCTTCGATCACAACTGATACTACAGGCTGAACATCCCTTGATCAACTGAACACTGGAGCTTTGCTCAGAAGAGGAAAAAAAAGACTTTAACCTTTAACGGTACCATCTTCATAGCTTTCGCAGGGCTTTGGAACAGCCTTTTATGGCAACTTCGTCGCGCATGATCCTATTATGAATGAAGATGGGGCCTTCGATAGATCTGACAAAGCTTTCGTGGGGCATTTATTGACGTTGCTAAAATTTAAGTTTTGCTTCTCCATACAAAGCGGACGGGTTTCATGCAAGTTGCACGATTGAAATGGACGGCTAGGAAGGAAAAAGTAATGTAGGCCAAAAATCCCGAGAAAGATAGATAACAGGAGGAGTCCGATTAGTAGATTAGAAGCATAGTCCTTAGCTTTTAGAAGCTAAGCAAGTCAACTGATTGACCTAACCCTTCTCTTCTTCCCTCCGATTTCGATCTCCTCTCTTCCTCTTCTTGATAGCAAGAGTCATTGCTATAACTGAAATCCATTCATGACCTACTTCTTCCAGCGGCTTTTCGTAAGCATTTAAGAAAGCAGCTCACGAACTAGACAAAGAAGAGAGAATCGTCCGTTTTCAAGGTAACTGATTAGCGGCGGCTGATTACCAGTGTGACATGGATCTTCCCTCTATCTCTGAGGTGCGGTTAGGTTCTGGGGTCGGATCGGGTCCCGCAGTGGGCTTGGCCTCTGTAACGAATCTAGCCACTTCTCTCAGCCGGTAGCCCCTCTTCTAGGACTTGCTACCAGCTCTGCGAGGATGCCCCCTTACCCTTACATGTCATCTTCCCCTACCTATTTTTAATCGGTCTTTGCGGGTCTCCTTCGTTCTTGTGATGGCACGGTCTTGTGGTAGAGCTACATAGAGGGCTGTGCGTCGGGCGATAGAGTCAAACTCGGCCTACTACGACAAATTTCCTCCACTTTATGCTTAATTATTCAAATATGAAGCCTTGATTGCGTCTTTGTCCCTGTTTGCGACATCAAGAGAGAGCACACGGGTTGGCAATGAATGTGAACAGAGTGGGCCGAACGGGCAATCTGCGCCTATTAAGAAAGGAACCTGAACTATGCCAGTCAATTCAGCTACACTACTACTACTGCTATGAGGAATCGATAGAGGGCTAGAAAATCGGCTTTGAAAAGCCTTATCGTCGGTTCTGTTGGAATCCGGTTTTTGGATATGAGCACATAAGTCTCGGAAAAAGAAGTCCATCTGCCCCATTTTGTATTTGCTGTGCCTTGCCTGGCTCTTCCTACTCATTCCTAATCGGCGTTTTGGAACTGTTGGACTTAGACCGTCATATTCTTTTTAAAATTAGAGTCTTCCACTTCTCCGGAGGAGAGAGGCTTGCGAGCGAATCGCCACTCAGATTGCTAATCCATTATGAAGTCACCAAAAAGACTAGAAGAAGTAGTGGATCATAATGCAGAAGGTCCAGTACAAGAATAGAAGGATGACTATCGGGATTGGAAGAGTCGTATCCACCTTGTTTGCTTCCTTCTTTTAGCAGAGAGTTGGACCCGCATCAACTTGTTCGGCTTCTTTATCATGCAATTTGGTCCTCACCTCAACAGGGGATAGTTGAAGTTTCTTCGCACAGCCATTGAGTCTCGGTTAGTTAGTGACTGCCTTAAAGGTATACAACTCTTGACTCTTCAGAGCCAACAGGGGGAGACCGGCTCTGTCTTAGAGAAAGAATAAAGAGACAGCATTCAGAAGATCATATTTGAGAATATCCCATGCCACTCTATAGAATGAACCTGAAAAGCCATCTGGTCCAGGAGAACTATCAGCTGACATAGAGAAAACCACATCTCGAACCTCCTCCATAGCAGGTAATCGGGTAAGTCAAAATTCTCCTCTTCAGTGAGGAATGACTTGACAAATTTCTTCATCAATATAGTGTTCCTTCGAAGAAAGAATCTTTTATAAATAGGTTTTAGCTAAAGCACCAATAGTAGATTGATCTTCCACCCAAGTATTGTATTGTTTGAATCCTTGATTCTCCTAATTAGGCTTCTTTTAAATTTCTTGCTCGAAACCGCATGGAAAATAAGAGTATTCTTGTCACCTTCTTTAAGCCATTGAATACCGGATTTCTGACGCCAAAAGAAAGGTCTCTTCCATGAGAAGAGTATGGTTCAGATCCTCTTTGGCGTCATTAAAAGCAGTATAATTCCCATCAGTCCAACAATGTTCCAAAGCAATTTGAGCTTGTAGCAGTTTGTCTTCGGCTTTCTTCCACATTATCAAAGATGTTGCCAAAGATATCCTTATTCCAGATTTTCAGATGCTGTTTTACGCTCTTAAGTCTCTGAAAAAAGATGTCAAAAGGAGAACCCCAAGCCCACGAATACTAAAAAATTTGTAAGAAGTCGGGGAATCTACATGTTCTGACATTTGAATGAAGATGGATGAAAAGACACGCCTTCGTCAATCTGGATAAGCATAGGAGAATGATCTGATGTTGAACGTGGTAAGTGTTTCACCATAGTAGATAGAGGAGAAAACATCAGCCCAAGCCGGATTAGTGAAAACTCTGTCAAGCCTCGCCCAAACAAAGCCCCATCCTCTTTGTTATTCGACCTGGTATACTTGCTGCCCTCATAACCGCAGTCAATGATGCCACAATCATTAATCATTGCATTGAATTCCTCTAAAGATAAAGATTTGGAGGTCTGCCACCAAGTTTTTCAGACACATATGAAATTGCGTTAAAATCACCCGCAACCATCCATGGACCTTGTATGTCTTAGGACAGTCATTTTTGTTTTTCCCAAAGAAGCCGTCTCTCCTGAATGGAGCACTTTGCATAAACAATGGTAAGCCTTACCAGATCTGAATTAAGGAAGCTGATGCCGACTGTGATATACTGTTCAAACGCGTCGACAAGCACTACATTCACTTCATGATTCCAACAGAGCCATATTTTATCATCTGCCTCTTGATTTGCCAATGAAAAGTGGAAACCCATTCTGTTGGAGAATTCCTTAATCTTATTAGCATGGTGAAGAGGTTCAAGAATAGCAGCAATCAACGATTTTTTATACGTCTTTTTTTATAGAAGCTTGACAACCCTCCTCGCAACAATGAATGAGTTGGTCAAGAAAAGAGTAAAAGAGGCCAAGGAAAAGGGGGAGGATAACCGCATGATCACCAAACCTTATCCGGCTTGGATAGATTCCGTGCCGTATACGCCAGGGTGGGTTCTCTCAGCCAGACTCAAGTTCGACGGAACGGGGAGACCCGCACCAGCATCTAGCGCATTTCCTGGTAAGATGTGTTCCGGTAGCGCAGAATGGGGCACTGTGCCTTAGGCTTTTCGTACAATCATTGGAGGGGCCCGCCTTTACATGGTACGCCCACCTCTCTGAAGAGTCGATCCCGACTTGGGAAGCAAGGGTCTCGGAGTTCCGGAAGCAGTTCAGCAACACACAAAGAAGGGTTGGAGTGCCCGAACAACTCAAGACCAAGCATGAACCTGTCACGGAGTTCATTGCAAGGTGGCGAGCCCCTACTTTTGCCTGTCCCCAGAAGTTGACTCCGCAAGAGCTCCTCAAGATGTGCATGAACAACTTCAGGCACGACTTGTCGTCGACCCCAGGGATTCGACGACTTTTGCACTAAAGCTCACGATGCGGAAGCACATCTTAGCAAACGGCGGCGTCCTACGAAGTACTTGAAGTTCGTTCCGTTACCTTATTAACAAAGTAGACGAATAACTCTCTTTCTCTATTAGAAAAGTGGACTTCTTTTTCACAGCCTATATGCGTATGCGGAAAACTAGAGGCCTTACTTTTCTTTTCTTTCTCTTGCCCCGACATAATTCGGGGCTTTCGGTTCCGTTCTGTTCTCCCTCTCTACCTCTTCTTTTTGACCTAACTTCAAAATCTTTTATGTCCGGCCATACCAACATGGGAAACCTGGCTTCCCTCCCTTTGAAGTGCATTTATCAGATCCGCTCCCCGAGTCACTAGAAAGAGGGTGAAAGGCCCACTACTTCTTCATTCATGGCCTCTTTTTTTTTATTGATCTCCCCATTCGACCTGAGGCAAAAGAGAAGTCATACAAAGAAAGGTTATTTCATGGAATGCATAACGGGCGGGCCCCCTATGGATTCCTCCAACTCAATGAATGAAGGGAGGAGTATGAGGAAGGCCGGCTTTCTATATGAAGATTCAAACAAAAAGAAAAAGGGTCAAACCATATCTTACTGAATAATCTGACTGAATGAGGAAGAGCTCTTTATGTGGTCTCACTTTACCACCATCTGAAATGCGCGAAACTTCGATTGGTGGAAGCCAGTCTATGAAGATTCTCTCTTTTCTTACGTGCAATTCCCTTCTTTCGGTAAGCATCCAGTATCTCAGCAAATGAACATTTCTCTAAGCTTATCCTGTAGCTTATACGTCGTTTGAAAGCTGCTTCAAGGATCCAACGAATAGCTAAGGTTTGTTGACGATCCCTGGCTACAATCCCAGGGACATCATAAATAGTACCTGCGACTCCTACCTTTTCCACTTCGCATATGGGCTTTATATTCTCTACGGCGTCAACCATAAGTTTGATTACATCGCGTTCGGTTTGAGCTAGGCGATGAAAAGTTTGATAAACAATAGCACGAACTCTCGTTCTTTTACCTTCTTTCATGCGAAAGTTGACCAACTTCTTGATCAATTGTTTTTGCTCACCATCCAAGCCCCACATATAGCTTAGAATTTCCGAGCAATTGGAAGCCGCTTTCGATGACGAGGCCGATAAATTGATATTACGCGATCGTTACTGTCCATCTTTATCAGCCAACTCCCCTGTTTCCATCTTTCCTTTCAGAGTTTACCACTCTTCATAGCTTCTTGAACTTTTATGAGGGTATCGCTCCGAGTATACACTCTCGCGTCATACGGCTCCGTCCCGGAATCTGGACCTTTCTTTCAGAACCTTTGACCAACGGGTCCTCGAACCAACCTGTCCTCCCCCTCGGTAAGCGGTTTCTTTTCATTCATTCATTGATTGATTCAAGGTAGCTGTAGCTTGCTTCCAAGTCCAAGCCACGCGCCGGTTGCCCCCCGCCGAGCGCCGATATTTCTAAAATTTTCTTGCTCGTGGAAGCTCGTATTGTTTCAAATA
>JAZGTL010000210.1:0-17500 GCA_037349345.1 Oemleria cerasiformis | reverse complement strand
GGTGCTAAAACCTTTTCTCAAGATATCTTCCAAACTGTTGGGGTCGTTGCTCCGGATGTTGTTCCCCCGGTGTGAAACCAGTTGGTTCCGTAGTTTTAGAATTCTGCTGATCCCAAGTACTCCATCTCCATCATTGCATATGGGAATATAGAAAGTAAAGAGGAAAAGGCATGACCAGAAGAATTGTGTGAAATAAGTGAATTTATCCAGTTGAGGCATTCTTGATTGAGAAAAAATTATTCCCTCCAGAAAAGAGTTGTTCTTACCTTCCTGTACGAGTAGTGAAGAGCTATAGAGAGCTGTGGTTGGTTGTTGACCAACGGAAAGCATGGGAGAAAGAAGGAGTCACAGGATGATATCATAATTTTGAATTGCTCTTATAACCCTACGATAGGGAATGCTCTGCCGAGTCCCATCTCTTGAGATTTGGTCTAAATGCCTATCTAAGGTACGCGCAGTAAGCGCGTCCTCCCCATTGTTAAAGAGGGTTACCCGTATTTCGGCTATCTGTGCGCGAATACTAGCCGGATTATAGCCGTCGTAGACCAATGCTGCTTCTATCCTTTTTTCTATCAGCATCTGCCTATCCAGGGTCTGCGTCAATGCGACGAGATCCGGATAAGCGGTACGCTTTAAGAACTGCAAATTTAACCGTGGGTAAAGTCCCGCCTCCCGCTCGGCATCGGACATTAAAGGTTGCATTAGTTGGGGAATTTCCGGCGGGACCGGAATATGCACCGGTGCCCCATGGGGAACATCGGTGTCGGGGGGAACCTCCGGTGGAGAAAAACCTACTGGAGAACCGATTCCCCCGTCGCAGGCGGCTACGGCGCTGTTTAAGCACAACAAAGTAAAAATTATACACATAATAAAGTCGGTCGACCTGATTGCTTCTAGAATGGCAAGCAAAAGCCCTTTTTCCTTTTTCTTTAGGAAATGTATGATGAATAAAGCGCCCATAACGAGGGTTATGGATACAATTAAAACCGAAAAAATTTTTCCATCAATAACGGGTTGGACCGTAGGCGTTACCCCATATTCAACCGGACTCAAAGTGAAGAATTGCCATTTTAGAAAAAGCAGATTTTAGGTTTTTTACTATATGAAATCCACACTTTGACACCTAAGATTCCGTAACGAGTAGGTACTTCCGCAGGAGCATAATCTATTTTCTGGTTTAATACATTACGAGATGTTTTTCCATACTTTCCGCATTCAGTTCTAGCTATTTCTGCGCCTTTTAATCGACCTGAACAACATATACGGATCCCTCAACCCCTTTTTTCATTACTAATGGAATATCCTTCACTATTTTACTAAAAATGGAACGAAATGATCTAGTTTTGTTTCTCAGTTGAAAAGAGATGTCTTGAGCAATCGGAGAAGCACTTTGATAAACAGATTTTATCTTGACCGACTCAATTAAGATATTAGTGTTTGTTCTATTAGACAACAAAGATCGCATTTTTTTCACTTCGTTCAAATAAGAGTTGTACCCGTACGGAATTATGCTGTTTCTCAGTATGATCTCTATCATAATCTCTATTCCCCTTATCAATTCTCCTATCCTACCTAGGTATATGAATTTCTCTATCAATTCCATTACCCTATCCTTACCCATGAGGTTCCAACATTTGATCCTTAATTGACCTAGGAGTTGTCCCCGGCATCCTCAAAAAAAAGGTTATTATACATCCCAATCCCATCCCTTGGAAAGAAAAAGGTAGCACCGAAAAAAGGAAAGAGCGAGATGGTGGTTTTTGTTGTTCCCGCGAAGCGAAGATCATTCGCCAAGCGAATGAAGCGGGTCAACCTCTTTTTGGCTTCGGCCAAACACTTTTTCTCGCTGGTCAAGCTTTCTACAAAAAAAGCGATGCGAGAACGTATTCTCTTATCTAAGCTTCTTCCCTGTGCATTCGCTCCCCCATCGTAGATGGTTCAGCCACGCCCGGTGCCACGAAATGATTGAGAACTACGATGGGGTCGAAATACATTTGGTTTTTTGTATTCAATAAGTATTGCATGACCGAATAATTGAAGGAGGGGCGCACTGCAGGGAGGGTCCTTTTAAGTAGATGACTCGTCGGGCCGTCGGAGCGGGACTTCTTTGGCAAAAAGAACTTGAATAACTTAGTTTTTTCTGAAGGAGTCGTCATTTTCTATCAGGAACGCTATGTCATTTACAACCCTGGCGTATTTCGGGTGCTTGAAGGCTCTGCTGACCCGAAGTGATTTAGAAAGATTCTTCTTTATCGATGGTGATCGGTCATGGTATCCATAAGCGTTGCTTCTTTTTCGGCCAAATCCGAATTTCGTTTTGCTTCTCCCGGTCGTCGAGCCTGATCGACTCGACTCTTTTCCCTGCCCCCCGGCCTCTCGCTTCGTTTCGTTCTTCTTCTGTATCGTCGCTTGAATGAAGACACCCGATCGGCCCGACTTTCCCAAATGCCCACCGCCGGCCCTTCTCTTTTCCGGGTCTGGATTTTTCGCGTCGTTTCAGTCGTCGTGGTCGACGGGGAAGAAAGAAATGAATGAATGTTCTTTTGGGAAAATGTAGAATAATACACGTACCGAGACGAAAGCCAAAGGTCAGTCTCGTAGGTGGACGTATTGAACCGAAATAAGATCTCAGATTGACATCTTGATACACTGATTTACCATAATAATAAATAGAGTCAATGGGGACTCCGCCGCGGGAAGAGCCGCTTCTTTCTTGCTTGATAGTTGGGGCTTCCATTCACCAACGCAGAAAAAAAGTGCTCCCCGAACCGTGCTGGATAGTAACCCATCACACGGCTCTCAACCCAACCCGTGGTGGATCCCGGGGGACAAAGTCAAAGCGCTTGATCCTTTGCCCCATACTTTGAGATGCTCCTCCCCGCCGATCAAGCAGCGACGCTGCTCGTGATAGGCTTAGCTTTAAGCCGCTATCGTTCGGTTCAAATAAGTCAAGTCCTTTCGGTCGGTTCGCTCAGGCGGTCTTCCCTTATCTTCCCTTACGTTCAGAGTGGTTCTGGTTTTTTAAAGGAGCACCGGCCGAGCGCCCTGAATGAATAAGAAATGGACAGCATAGGGAATCAATGATTCTTATTCAACCGAGTTGAAGCTAGCAACATGTCGATTACACACCGGAGGTTGGTAAGAACTGAGGGACAATGCCCCCCTAACCTAAGTGGGCCCGCCGGCAAAGCAACTGGTACTTGATCGGGCGGGTGGGGGCGGTTTGGTTTCGCGCAACGCCCTCGCAGCAGGAAGGGGCAGTTGTCATTTGAAAGGAAACGCCCGGGTTCCAAACCTGCGCACCGTGAAAAAAAAACGCCCTATATATTCTATTAGTAAAGCCTAAATGTCCTTCTAAAGCGCTAACGCGCCTTATATTATTTGGTAAAGCAACCTTTCGCCTTTATTGATATGATATAAAACAAGCTTACTTACTAATAAAGCGGCAACAAGCACCTTCTTCTCAAAAAGTAAAGTTTCGCGCTTGTTGCTTTAGAAAAATGGCAGCGTTAGCGCTTTACTAATATTAATATATAATATATCAAGTAAAGGCTCTTTTCCTTTTCTACGAATCTACAACTCTCTTTACTGAGCGAGACTCCATCCATATCCCTACTAGTGGTTTTTTTCTATCATTTGTATGACAGTTTAAACCAGGCTCCATTTTTGATAGTTTTCGGTCTTAATCAAGATAGATCAGGGGCGCGTCAGAACGGTCGGTGGCTGCTTAGTCTCATCCGAGAATCTCTTTGTACTTTTTTCTTTGAAAAAAAAAAAGAAAGAAGGGGTTCGATTTAGGCTCCTTCCCTTACAGAGCATAGCTGCGCTAGCAGGTACTACGAGCCCTCTGTCCCGCGCATCTAACCAGCTCGCGTGGTTCACCGGTTCCACCGAAAACTCTCATTTGTTGAAGCGGAGCATAGTGCGCTTTAGGCGCCGAGCGAGAAACGTCTCTTCTTTTCGATTTTTTCACCGATCTGAAACTTAGCACTTGTTTTCTTATTGATTCCAGGGGCGGCGGCGTTCTTGAATGAAGTCTATCCGAACCGAATTAGCACTTCTCAGATCAGGCTAGGCCTCTCCGGCCGAGCTGGGCGCTGGGGCCCTGGATGCGCTAGCGATCGGCACATAGGGGAGTGGTTGCCCGGGTTTCTCGGCCTGGTCTCCTGCACCTCGCATTCATGATATCTACATTCAACTGTGCCCCGGAGACACGGTCGAAGCACGCCTGCCCAGTGTGCTTCTTTCACGACATGCTCTGGTCCCGGGTGTCCTCCAGTGGTCTTCTAGCGTTAGAAGAAGTCGTGTCCGTTCCGGACATCTGCAATGTCCTCCCACGCTTTTTTTTTTTTTTTAATATAGGACAAACTGAAGTAAAAGACTGACCCATTCGGTTGACTTTCGCGGTCGCCCTCACTGAACCGACTTGAATCTGAACTACGATTCTGATCAGTCGTACTGAAATCGGATTTCCTTTTCGTGCCATATGCGCTTATACTTGACTTTCCCCCTTTTGATTCCGGTCCAATATTTGTTCTCGAAAGTCTTCGTTTTCGTTGCTCTAAGGTACACCTGAGCACCTTTGGTGATGCGATGGTTTGACTCTCTCACTTGAAGCCTTCAAACAAAGAAAGCTACTCCACTATATATACTCAAATTTGTTCATATACGAAATTTCTGCTCCATTCCTGCTGGCTAAAGGAACGGCATTGTTCCGCCCGTTGACTCTATCATTGTCGGGGAAAATGGAAATGTCCAAATTCATCCTCGTTTCTCTGCTTCTCTTTCCAGGAATTGTATATAGTTAGGAGTCGGAGCACGGGGATAGATTGCCGTTCCTACTATGGTCTGATTGCAATAAGCTCGTGGCAGGGTGCTCAAAGCGCTGCTATTGTAGATTAATTAATTGCAGCAAGATCCGCTAACTCACTAGCAGATAGAAATGCTACCGCGTATATAGGTCAAACGTTGCTGCCCATCTATCACAACAGGGAAACTGAAGGAAGTGGGAAAATACATACCAAAATCTCTCTTTCTCCGGGAAATTCCTGCTTCATCTCGAACTGCTTCTTCTGTCACAGCTTCGTCAACCCGTAAGTAAGGTAGCAGGAAGAAATCTACTCCGACTTCAGTCGGGGTTGAACTCCTCCCCCCTCAATACCACTCTCTTTGCTTCCGACTTTAAGAGGCCTGTAGAGGAACTGAAAACTCTTCTCGGTCTCTACCGATTGCTTGACTTAAACAAGTGAACCCCTTTCTTGCATCTGTGAGATAATGTAATGGCTCTAATTCACTCTCGGATCTCACTCTCCTTCTGGGGAAGAGACTTTAGTCATTGATATCAAGCCAAAACAAACGGTACTTTACTTTAATCAAAAAGGCCAAGGAAAGAAGTACTAGTGGTAGTGTTTCGTCTTATCTATTATTAGTAACGTTCAGTGGGCCGAAGACTTTCCTCTGTCTTTCAAGTGTGAACCAGTTCTTGTATTCGGCATTGGTTGGGCATGGAGGAAGCTAAGCCCTTAAATTGGAATGCTTTGGGTTTCTTTAGTAAGAGAAAAGCACTGTTTAGCTGCTTAGATCCTCTTTGAGAGAAAAGTCCTATCAAAGTCGAACGACTCGAGGGCTTCCTAACGTAGCAGTCTAATTGTTGTATTCGGCGGGTGATAACAACCTTCTCTTCGACCTTCCGATCAGATCACCCTGAAATAACGGTGGCGAAACCCGGCATTCTACTAGTAGTAGTAGGAAAAGGCGCTTTCTTGGGCTTTAAAAGGAGACCGGCGTATCCCTGGTCTTCAAAAGTGGAGTCATTCCTTCCCCTCTGGACGCCAGCCTTCCTTCTAGTCGAAAGGTGTTTACTGCCCCTACTTTCAGATTCCCTGAATTCCACTCAAGGGCACCTGTAACAAACAACAATAGGGTAGGGGTTTAAACCCAAAAAGACTGGTGGTCATTCGTGAACAAGCCCTGCTAACAGCTCTTTGTCCGATTCTATTCTTATTTCCTGCGGTCACCGGGAATTTCATTAGACCTTGAATGCGCGGCGCTGAGAGCATCGAATCGTTGCTGCTTTTGCTATTGGTCTACAATCGCTGCAACCCTCCGTCCTCTTTTGAGTAGAATGATGGGCTCTTAGGAATAGAAGTGGGCCTGAATGGAGCTTCTAGGACTGTGTTGACTGAAGCTCTCTTTGTCCATCTAATCTTGATTTGCTGTAAAGAGCCGATAGTGTCAATTGGCTTATTCGCAGCTCACTTCCTGAATTTAGGAGTTAACCCGGATTTGAGAAACTTTCTGGCAATTAGCCTCTTTCGGGATCTTCTATGACTCTCTACTCTATTAGCTTCTTTCTTCCCGCCTAAGAAGGAGCTGTGGGACTCTTTGGATCAATTGCTGAGGAGCAGACGATCTTGGCTTAGAGATTTGGTTAGCTTGTTATCGCTTTTTAGGTTCTTGCTCTGGTTTTAGGGAATCCCTCACCCAGTTCCATATGGGGATGAATCCAATCCTAGGGCATTAACCTTTCTGGGGGGAGTTTTTTCGAAGTAGCTGCAATTGGTCTAGAATCAGCTGCTAGAGAATAGGCCGCTTAGGGGTCCCGATTTGCTAACTGTTCAATTAACCAGTGTTCCGTTTGCAATTGAATGCGTATCAGGATCTGATCTATAAAGAATTAATTCCCTTCATTCGATCTCAGATGGCAAAGGAAGTCAGTTGAATTTGAACGATGCCCTCATTAACTATGTCATGTCACTTCCGGCGGTAGGGCCATAAAGCAGAGACAGAGAGAGGCGTCGGTGAATACGGCTGTCATGTATCTTGATGGTTCAGCCAAGTTCTGGTGCCCTCGCGGGGTCCTTTGGTCCAGTGACGGTGAAGTCTCTTCAAGCTCCTTTCTACCGATAGAAAGACAATCAGCAAGGCATAACAATCAGCCGGATAGCTTGTTCGAGTTGACACCCCTCTCTGTTACCTTATACTCTGAGATAAGAGCTTGACAACCACGAGGAACCGACAAAGCTGTTTTATCGATTCTCCGCCTCCTTTTAGTTTCGGCACCGCTAAAGATGTTATTTTGATTCCACCCAATGCATTGGAGCGGGGAAACGGAGTTGTACTCCCCTTCTTTCTCTATTGAATTTTCTTTAGTTTTTCATGCTCTATCTTCTTTTCAGGTGTATCACCTGGGAAACAAATTCTGGCACAAACACTAGGGAATGAAAGAAAGGTTCAGCAGGAGATTCCGACCTTGACAAACTAAGGCATATGGACGACTTAGGTGGAGTATATTCTTTCACTCCGGTCTCCGACTTCTTTGACCTCTATAGATTCCTCTTTTAGGGATTCTAGGGAGAGGAATGAGAGGGAAAATCAGAACTTTGTCTTTCTTCTGAGCTGTGGACTGGTGAGGTGGAACGTATTCCTTTTGAAAGAGGATATACGAGATTTCTGTTCCATTCCTTTATCGGGTGGAGGGTTTAGAGCCAGTTAGCCAATAGCATATCTAGCAGCAGCTTCAGTAGCACTAGCTACATCAGTAGATCATTGATTAGCATACCTCCTCTGAATAGTCTACGTGGCCCCCCAGTTTCTACTACTATTAATTATAGTTAATCCAGTAATGCAGACAGCCCTTACTCTCTTAAAGAGCAGGAGGTTTAGCGTCAACTCATTCAATGAATGTTGTTTCATTCACCACGCGGCTGAATCCTAATCTGTATTTTCCAGCAGTGGAATGGGACAGTCATTTGTCTAAAGAGAAATGGCCGTATAGCGGCTCTCTCTCATAACAGAAGGAAAGCAAGCAAGAACGAAATGAGCGCTTACCCTATCGACCGAACGACCGAAGCTACTATCCGCAAATCATTAACTCCTAAACTCAAGAACTACAGGAATGGTAATCTACTGAGCTAGCCTCCCGTTATGCGCCAATGCTTGAACAGGACCGTTGACCTTTACCAAAAGAAAGAAGAGCTATTGGCCAGTTTCCTATAGTTGACCGATACAGCTCGACCGATTGAGACAGGGCAGATGCGACCGATGGAAGGGATCTAATTTGAAGAAGGAAGTCATTTTTGGACTGATTCCGACCGTTTACCAGAAGACAAGAGATTCGCGGTATGGCTTCAGAAGACGTACTCATTATACAGATATCGTTTAACGAATTGCCCGATTGCCGATTCACTGCGCCTACCTATCCCCAATCACACAGGAATGTTCGCTTGGCCGCCTACCAATGATGCCTTTCACTTTCAGACAGTTCCCCGCGCATCAAAGGACTTCACTTATAAAGTCAAGATAAGGAAGGGTGGTCGTAGATCAGGGAATGCCTTTATTGTTAGAATTAGCCGTAGAGAGAGCGCCTATCTCTCATAAGAGAAGAGAGGGAGAGCTACCATTTGATAGTATATGAGTTGGACTGAAATTCCAAGCGCTCCTAGCTCAGAAACCACACACAGACAAACACATGGAGGCCCAGTCCAACTCATAAATCATAGACTAACAAATATACGTGACATACACAACCTGCGTGAAGTTTTCTTTCATCTTAATAAATCAAAGCTGTTTTGTAAAATGCTACTTTAATTTCTGCAACAAGTAACAGCAGTTTCTTATCATACACTCTTATTCTTTGAATGAATGAATCAACAAAATGTTACTCCCCTTCTCTGTATCTTCAAAGACAGAAGTACACATCACAGAAAAACCCAAAAACAGAAGCAGAAGAGCAAATACTGGTAGATGGCTAGCAGATTAGCAGCAAAGTCAGCTTATAGTTCCTTTTGGCACAACAGGGTAACAGGGTAAGTGGTCAACTCTATCTCATTCTCTCTCTTAGTATCTTCATACCAACATACCTGCCAAAACAAAGCAACAAATTATCAACCCCTCTCACAGTCATCAATCCTGCAACACTCAAGCATTCAGATAACAACAAAGACTTACCGTCCAAGCATCAAAAGAGTAGCCTGGGGATTGGTCCCTGGTGATAGAGTGAATATCGAACCATCAACAACTCGGAGAGCATCAATCCCAATAACCCTGAAATTGCGATCAACTACCTTGCCCACAAGGCATCCACCATGGGAGTGCCATATAGTACTCACTGTGCGACGGCAAAACTCTCCCATCAGCCGATCATTTGATTGATCAACGGGCAATGCAGGCCCCACGTATCTGAAATCTCGGCCCCAAACCATTCCCTGAATTTGGAATCCTCCATGGAACGGCTCCTCAGTACATCACCGATCTTGCGGGTGCCATTCACACACCGCTCCACATCACCCGGATTAAGTAGTTGAACCGGACAATTGGGTTAACCCTGACATCCGTAGATGCCAACCGGAGTGAACCTGCGGAGAGTGGCCCAGTAATCTTCTCCATCAGGGTGGCCACAGTGAGATACAGTGGTGAAGCTGGGTTCCGAATGAAAACAGAGCGAGCAGGGTAGGCAAAAGGTATGACATTGGAAGCTGCTTCAAGGTAAGCCCCTGAATTGGTTATGCCCACGACTTGTAATCAGAGAGTGCTCCAATGGCATTGGGGTACAATTGAGATGCCATTTCGGGGGTTATCATAGAGGAACTGTCCGACATAAGGCAAGTGATGAGCCACAGGAATTCCCCACGATGAGAGGTACGGCCTCGGTCCAATGCCACTCAGAAGCAGAAGCGGTGGCTTCCGAGAGCCCCAGCACAGAGCATCACCTCCCCCTTTTCACGCACCATTGCATGGTGGTATCGCCCTGTTTGGTCGCGAAAAACAACCCCAATTGCCGATTGCTTCGATCTGCGAAGAAGAGGCGAAAATCATTCTTTCAACACTTGCATAGACAGCCACTCGAATATTCGAAGCTTTCGCATAGCTGAGGAGATCAGCAGCACTGTGTCTACGACCAGAACTGTCGAATGTCGAACCACCAATCTTGGTACCCACTGAATGATCCAAAGTAAACCCATTATAGGGATCAACACCGGCTTCCAATAGCCCGTCTCTGACTGCCGATTGCCATGCTGCTCTTTCGCCTGCTACCTTACATTAAGTGATTCCACTGTCGATGTTCATGCAGCAGACAGAGTCAAATCAGATTGTTGGAGAAGCAGGGAATGTAGCTATTAACAAGATATTAAGAGGGCAAGGGAAAGATCAAAGGCGAGGTGGTTTACCACACGAACTATCTGATCAAGTTTTCTTTTTCCTATCACAGGCAGCTGGCAAAGCCGTGTTTGATCGTCGCGTACATGCTCTGTTACAGCTTCATTCATGCGCCAATCAATTGACAGTGAAGCAGAGAAGGAAGAGTTTTGATCACCGTGTGGGTAGTCCCTGTTAGGGTTTCCGTTTCATGTGCACTAAAAAGGAAGACTGGTGCTACTATAGTACAAGCATACGAGCAAAGGACTCTACCTACCCATACTGACGAATGAAAGAAGTGAGGCGCGGATGATAGGACACAAGCGATAGCGGTTCCATTCTTGCTGTTCCTATTCCATACCATAAGCAGACACCTTTGATTCATCGACATTGGCGCGTCAGGCTCTACCCCCACCCACCAGCCTTTATGGTATGGAGTTACCGGACCAAGAGAAGACCCGATATCATAAAGTAAGAAGGGGCAAGGCCCCATTGAAAGAGAAAGCGCTAAATGACTTCTATGACGTGGCAGAAATGATCACCGTCAAGCACAAGATTCAAAGCTGGAATCTTCCGACTCTTGTTAGTTGGGACAGAGCATCCTATCTTGTTGATTCTCCTTTCCCACCGCCTCGAGCTCTCGCTTTCAGGGTGGATACGAAAAAAAATGAACTATTTAAATTTACATGATCCGCTGCTCACGCACGAGCCGACTAGCATCCCTCATCTCCACCCGTTGACGTGCAACTTTCACTCTTCGCTGGTTTGAGATCTACTTCGTTAGTACCAGTCGGGAAACCTCATGAGCGGTACACCTTAGAAGAAAGAGAAAGACCCTTTCGTTGAGGGGATAGATCTCTACTAAAAAAGACTCATGTCAAAAATGCATATCCTATAATTTGCATTATGGGTATTTTCAAGGTAATTGAGGGTACCTAGCTAAACTCTCGGGTAGTTTTCTATAGGTAATTGATAGCTATTGATCAAAGACGGCATGCTGACTCTTAAGGAAGAAGGGGGGTAAAACAAACATCTTTTGACATGTCGAATATTCACTAACGAAAGTGGGCTTCTATCATGAGTTTCAGCTCCCTTTTGGCTGAGGGTTGAATTGCGTGCCTAAGTGGGCTTCCAATGATTGCTGCAGCTAGCCTTTTATTATATCACGTAGGTGACGAGACAGAGATAAGGTGACCTTTATCTGGCTACCGAGTCTCCGGTATGGTTCTTCGTCTTCTCCTACTGCTACTACGTCCAATTCAACGAGACGCCGGTTACGATTCGACGAAAAGAGAGCCGGTCCAATCGATTAAAGGCATTGGGGGAGCTTGAGCTTCCGGGCGAGGATTCCACGGTAGCAGCTGATTCATCACTTGCGGTAACTGCCTCACTCGACGCATAGGACGTATAGGAATCGGGAATTGGCACCCTCCGAATGAGCCAATACTGGATCATCGGGTAAACCATATCAAACAAATGGTAGCTGTGTGGATGATCGGAGCGGGTCTCTTTATTTGTAGGTTAGCGATCTGCATCAATTGGTTCTAATAAAAGCCAGCGACCGACAAAGAGTGCCTTATTCACTTTCGGGTACGACCGGTACACGTCTTGTCTGGCAGAGTAGGGTCACCCACCCTCCGAACCATGGCAATCCTGAACTAGCGTTCCCCATGCTCTACAGAGCCCTTCCTTCTGACTGATTCCTTTTCATAACCAGACTACATCAACTACACAGACGAATGCATTAGGAGGAGCAAGAGGCATATTCTGTTCCGTACAAGTGATCAATAAGTGCATCACCTGAGGTATGGAGGTCGGGAGCTCTTCTCGTGAGATCGATCCAAGGCGAAGGAGTAAACAGACTTAAGAAACCAACTAGCCAACTGGCTACGCCAGACCAACGTCAAAAGCAGCCTATGCCCGCTTATCTTTCTTCTTGCTGGTAGCGACTTCTTCTTCGCCGAAGTCTTCTTCCCGTTCTCGACAGCCTATTGATTGGTATGGTAACAAGGTTCACATACTTTTCCTCACATAGTACCATACATCAAGATCTGTCCCGCTGGCATAAAGGCGCGGATCCATCTTTATAGGCTTCTAGAAGTGAAAGAGCTTCCCCAAGCAGTCTTTCTTATAAAAACAGAAAGCAATCTGCCGTACTCGCCAAATTGATTAAAGGCTGCCACTCTCAGTTACCGGCTCTTGAACGAAAACCTGCAAATTCGATAAGATATTCATGAACAAATGGAGCACCATAGACATCTATAACAATGGAAGTCTTATAACTATGATCTGATGGGGCCAGCAGGGTCGAGGGGGTCTCACAACCCTCGAAAAATGACTCCCTTTTTTTTGCGTATAAACGGAAATCAAAATCAATCCAATGCAAGTATGGCTTTCAAGCTTGTCTCCCTGTTGCCTTAAGCCTGGAGACCGGGGGTGCTTAGGACCAGAGGTGCTTGCAGACCGGGGGTCGCGGCTGCTTGCTTTCTAAGGTAAGGTACGAACTAGTGCTGGTAAGTGAACGAACCTGTGAATTCTCGCGGCAGGCGTTCTCGAGGTCTTTGGTCCAGTTCAAGCAAAGGAAGGACAGACTGGACTGTTCCCTCGTGCTTCTCCCTTTAGGGGTGAAAACCTTCCTGACCGGAGTGCCGTTCACTCTACTTCTCCTGGCGGGAAGTACTTGTTCCCTTCACCAACCAATCTTCGGATTCTAAAATCGTATGTATATAAGTATAGAAAGCGCACCGTTTTGATATGGCAGTTGAAAATCGATCTGGAGAGTTGCTCACTCCAACGAGCCTAGGCGGCCTAGGTGGACTTTGTCCACTTCCTATCAAAGCTCGAGTCTCCGACTTGAAGAAAACGGTGCCCACGAGACGGCTTATGGTGTTGCACAGGAAAGTCTGTTGGGCAGCAGAAACTCCGTAATTAAGATCCTGAAGCGCTTGTCCGCAAAACCTTAAATTTTGGAAGGTAGGTTGCTTGACATACTGTGACGGTGGCTCCATACGGGATCGATCTTCTTGTCATATTCGTTTAATACCATTCTGACTCAGAAAAACTTCTCTTGCAGTTTTCAAGCCAATCGGTTTCTCGCTCGAAGCTGAATGAAGGTATTTCCTTTGGCTAGATGGAGTGGAGTGACGCGAAGTTCCTTTCAAAAGTCTTTTTTTATAGCGGGGGGTCGTGGAAGAATTGGGTTCGACTCCCATAGCCCCGATGTGGCGAAAAAGACTGATTCAACTGATCTACGACCACCCTTGCCTGCATTAAGATTTAAAACTTGTCGTCTACTTTCAGGAAATGTTCGGAACAGAGAACTTACAATAATACAACGCCGCATTCTCCGAAGATTGAGGAACAAGAAGAGATCTATTAAGAGAAAGATTTATCCGAGAAAAAATCTTAACAGTTACATCCAATCACAAACTACACGAAAGTTGCCCCTTTTTCATGGGGATTTACCCATCACAGAGATGCACAGAGGAACAGAGCGAACTTCATATATCCCTTTTCCACTCAATCCAGAAACAAGATCGGACGTTATTCCGGTTCGTCTCCATTTTTGTGAAACTATTCCTCAAGCAAGGCAGCCGATAAGTCATCGAAGGGTTTGTGTGAATAATGGAATGGTAAGCATTACTCATTTTAAAAGTGTCCCACGGTGATCTAATATCTTTTCAAGAAAATGACGCGAGAATCCGCGGTGAAGAAATAAGGAGATCTTTCTATATCGAAATATCAGTTGATAAAATCATAGGAAAATTCCTGGATCGCCCGGTAAGAATGTGGAGAAGAACAAAAACAGAATGGTTCCACCTACTCAAAACTCAGAGGGGATGCCGCCTACTACTAAAATCCCGGTTTTTGCAACAGTTGCGTTCTTCTATGCAAGAAGAAGACTTAGAAAGAACAAAGAAGTTTGGATCCGAAAAAGTATGCTTAGGCAGTTCCTTCGCTGAGCACAACAGAATGAAGAGGAATTTGTATTATTTCAAATCCCCTATTCTTATCGAAAAGAAGGAACGAGAAAAACCGAAATCTTCCTACTCGAACAAGAAGTCCTATAGTTTACAACTCTTCTTTATATAGTAATTCCACCCATTGCTCCGCATCCCCCCATCAGTTTACTATGAAGAGAAGAATCAAAAGGATTGAACTACCTACTCATTATTCGGAGGTGAATCATAGAACACCAAAAGCTGTGGTATCTTATGGACCTAACATAGGTCACATCCTCACGACATAAGATTGAAAGATCTAAACCTTCCTCTTCGGAGCGGAAACGGACGTGGCCAAAACATATAAAGATCGGCGTAGTCGCTCATAGGGACATATCTATCCGGATAGAGGATAGTCTAGATCGATTCAGAGATAGATTTCTATCCATATAGATAGGTATCTCCGCGGGTAGAGATAAAGATAGGGATCCATCTAGATCTTGATTCACTATTTCCATTTATATTTTCTTTTTTTCTGGATTCTGATTGATTGCCTTTTTGTGACGACAAGTTTTAAATCTTAATGCAGGCTGGAAACATCATTTTTTAATTATTACTTGCTGGGTCGGGGCGTAGACGAGCGAGTAGAGCCCAGGAAACAGGGAAGCCCGTCATAGAGCAGTTGACTAGAAGTAGAAGACTGCTGGCCTGAGAGAAGGCGGCCTCTCCCGGGAAACATGGCCCAATTTCTCTTCTTTCTTTTGGATTTCGGGTTTCTTTGGGGCCCAGAACGCTAAAGGGTAGGGGAGAAGCAAGCCGAACCTCTGATCGACCTGGACACATAAAAAATTCTCGGCGTCGAGAGAGATTTGAGATTCCGTAAGTAACTTAGTGCAACATGGCAAATTTCATTGAGAGGAATCAGCAAAGAAAAGAAAAACGGGTCAACATCTTATTAAGATTTGATCGTTGCATTACTGTGAGATGCCCAAAGACTCCCATGCCTTTCTTGGTTGGACCAACCAGATTTCCGGCAAGTCTTTCTGTTAGAGCAAGAAGCGGAACTACAAGTGAATCTTAATAAAAAGCTTATGATGAGCATCTATTTGAGTCGATCATTTCCAAGATCTAATTCCAGTTTTTTCTTATGTAGTGGAAATGCCTTACAATCTGAAGTTTTACGCTTAAGGGAAGAAATGTTCTTGGTGGATGCAAGACCTGGGACCCCCAGAATTTGTATGCAAGATGAGCCTACAGGAGTGCCAATCAACCGAGCCGCCAGGTTTGAGAATAAGGTGGGATCCCTGGATGTAGTGGCCGGTGAATCGCTGATCAAAAAGCGGATTTTGGAAAGATTCTTCATCGATGTAGTGGCCGGTGAATCACTGATCAAAGAGCGAGCAGCCGCCAGTTTAATGATTTGGTGGGATCCACAGATGTAGTGGCTGGTGAACCGCTTCTTCTTCTTCCGCGAAGATTCAGACAAAACCGAGCTTGGATGGAACTGAACAAGATTTGGCGAACGAATACAAAGGTAAAGGGCTTTATTATTGAGAAAGTCAAAGGAGGTTATTCAGTAGCCATCGCGGGTTTCATTACTTTTCTTCCATTCCGTCCTCTTATAAGTCAAAGGATATCGAATGATCGATTCACCATTGAGAGGATTAACCCCAAAAGGACGAATATTGTGGTGTTCTAACAGCGGCAGACTTATTTGTTTCTAGATGAATTTGTTTCAACAACCGATCCTTGTCCGTGCGTGGAAGGAGGAGAGTAGTAGCCGGATCGAACTCCCTTGACCTCTGAAGCGCTTGGACATAGGATTTTTGGCCTTTGGCCGCGCCTTGACATCTTTCAGTGGGTCGCCCCCACTCCACCTCTGTCTGTAGTAAGCGCTCTCGGCTTCGGGGGGTGGGTGGATGGCCTTCATCGTTTCCAGGGGTCGATCATAACTCCCTTGACTGACCTCTTTAATTGGGCCGCGGCCGGGGTAGTAGGGTGGGTCGCGCTATCGAGAAGCTTTCCCTGCAAACAGTAGTACTCCCCGCCTCCGGGCAAGTAATCCCACGGACGAGGTTCCCAGGTTAAGCTCTAGCTGGACGATCACTCGAGAAGTTGCCCATGGAATATAAGTTTGCGGGTCCGTCCTTACCCCTCTTCATATCCTAAGAGTACCTAAAGGCCCTTTCCGACCTACCTCTTTTCTAGGTTTCCGGCCAGGGTGGTAGCGCTTTTCCAACCTATTCCTCAAAAGAGAGGTTCCTCCTCTATCCCTTCAACCTTCTCGGGAGGTGGGATGCCCCATAAGCGCTTTTACCTTTCCTCTTTTATACACCTTCCCATCCATCAATGAAAAAATTTATTATTGGTATCTAAGGAACTCGACCCCAACTCATCTATCCCGACCGAAGCCGACCATTGAACCTGCAAAAACAGGACCGGGTGCTCCTGTCTTCTCCTCCCAATGGGAGGAATCCCCCGGATAGGAGCATCTGTAGCGGCATCAGTAACGAGGGAAAGAGAGGCGGAAGGCGCCTCGATAGAGAAGTGAAACTTCCAAACTATGAATAAAATCCCTCATCGGATTGGCCAGGAGAACTTCGAAGCTTATCGGGCCTCCTCTTGTAAGCTAGCTCCATTCGATCGATCGCTTCCGTTCGGAATAGATTAGTTGGGAATTGGATGCTCTGCAGTGAAGGGCCTAGCTGCTAAAGCAATTGATCCGCTCGATAGGGCGGGAAACGGATAGAGATGAAGATGCAGAGTCTGATGCGCCTCTCATCCCGGTGAAGAAGAGGTGGGTTTCCTGGGCCCCTCATTGGGTCGGAGTTTCCTATCTCTCATTCGTTCGTTCCTCCGGGAGTCAAGTAATCGGAATCGGGGTTTGGTTCCGGTGGCCTCATATCTCCTACTCAATTTGAAGGTGGGTCAATGGACATTAGATACGTGATAACACTTGTGGTTTCGGTGAATCGCCTTCACTCTCGGGGTTCAGTACCTGCCTCTTGGTGTCAAATACCCAGTGATGGGAGAAGGAGTGGGAGACGAAGAGAGAGAAGATGGTTGCTTAGCAGCGGAAGCTGGGGATCGAGAAGCGGAGGGAGAGCTTAGGCTTGAAATGGAGCTAGGATACCGGTATTTTTCTCTCCCTGGAGCCGAGTCTTTCTCTTCTCCTGGACCGAGCACCGAGACCGAGGAAAGAGAGGCTGGATACGAGTCTGATGAGATCAGAGCGGTGAAGAGAAGAGGAAGGCTGACTCTGCTAGGCTGGCTTGCTTGTTCGACTAGAGCACATAAATAAGGTAGCTTGCTTACTTAGTGCGAAACGCTAAGGCCAATTAAGCAACGTTAATGGACCGTATAGCTCCCTAGACGGCTTTCACAGGGCTTCTTTTTAGATCAAATAGGCCATATAAATTCAC
>JAZGTL010000209.1:35000-36583 GCA_037349345.1 Oemleria cerasiformis | reverse complement strand
ATCGATGAAGCTACTGCGAAAGCTACGACCTTAGGAACTTAGAAATGGAGAGCAAATTGAAGAAATGACCTTAAATCTTTGTGTACTGACCCCGAATCGAATTATTTGGGATTCGGAAGTGAAAGAAATTATTTTATCTACTAATAGTGGACAAATTGGCGTATTACCAAATCACGCGCCTATTGCCACAGCTGTAGATATCGGTATCTTGAGAATACGCCTTAACGACCAATGGTTAACGATGGCTCTGATGGGTGGTTTTGCTAGAATAGGCAATAATGAGATCACGGTTTTAGTAAATGATGCGGAGAAGGGTAGTGACATTGATCCACAAGAAGCTCAAGAAACTCTTGAAATAGCGGAAGCTAACTTGAGCAAAGCTGAAGGCAAGAGACAAACAATTGAAGCAAATTTAGCTCTCAGACGAGCTAGGACACGAGTAGAGGCTATCAATGTGATATCGTAACTAGTCTACTAGCGAGTCCGTCCGAATAAGCAAAATAAGGTGTATAAACAGAAGTTCTGTTTATACACCTTATTTTGCTTATTTGTCCCTAATTTTGTTCCAGAATCAAATACAATCAAGTGGAATAAAATTCCATAATGAAACAAAAAAAATATTATAATATAAAATATAAAGAAGATGAGTAGAAAAACTTATTAGATACCATTGACTCTGGTATCTAATAAGTTCTACCTACTATTGGATTTGAACCAATGACTCCCGCCGTATGAAAGCAATACTCTAACCACTGAGTTAAGTAGGTCATTTATCATCATAAAGAGAAACAAATGAGACCTATCACATTGAT
Source organism: Oemleria cerasiformis (assembly GCA_037349345.1). NCBI lineage: Eukaryota > Viridiplantae > Streptophyta > Magnoliopsida > Rosales > Rosaceae > Oemleria > Oemleria cerasiformis. The sequence continues at coordinate 35,771 of JAZGTL010000209.1, read as the reverse complement.
GGATTATAAATGTAATATTACTTATAAGCAATACCAATCAAACGGATCAAAGAGATATAATGTTGGATCATGTAATATTGATCTTGACAAGAAATTATCTACACGATAAAATATGTATCACAAGGGCTATAGCTCAGTTAGGTAGAGCACCTCGTTTACACGCGCGCCAATGTTTTTCAGAGGAGTCCATCATGTAATCAAAAAAAGATTTGATCTTATTGAGAAATGGATGTCTTACTCTATGACTTTTAGGGAACAAAACAAGAGAACAATAGCCTGACAAAGGGTTTTGTCCGATTTGGTTGCCCATTTAGGTGCCAATATAGAACCCATCATTGATTTGAGATATTGATAAGGTGAATTCTCTGTCTATTCAATGCCAGGCATAATGAGTATAAGGACCTCAAAAAACCTCTCTTTTCGTCCTATCTTATGAACTTTAAGGTGTATGAAGTTTCATATTTGTTCAAGCAGGGCGATAGAACCTCCATTTAACTTAAGTTGATCTAGGCCAGAAGCAGACCTAAGTCAGGATAACCCTTCTTTGAAACACTTTGGTAGTGCTCCTGGATTGCATTGAATCCACATAATGAATCAGAGCACATGGAGCCATCTTTTTATCTTTCTGTCAAGAAAAATATGGTAGACTAGCCGATATTTATATCAGTTAATGAAAGAGCCCAATGCAAAAAAATGCACGTTGGGTCTTTGAAACAGTTCAAATCATTTTGATAATAATAAGTTTGATCTGTTTTACCGAGAAGGTCTACG
>JAZGTL010000209.1:25000-32500 GCA_037349345.1 Oemleria cerasiformis | reverse complement strand
AAATATATAAAAATATACAAGGAAATGGAAGAAGATCGTATTCTATATTGTATTGTACTGTATCTGAGATTCATTTTGACTATTCCCACCCCTCAACCTCCCCTAGACTATACCTTTTTGTCTTTCAACTAACTAATTTACCCTTTCGAATATCTATGAAGTATTAACGTTCTTTTTGAACGAGAGGAGACACTGTATGAATAAATAAAAAAACAAGAGGAAACAAAATAGAATTCTTTGTTTTTGTATACTTTATATACATATGCTATATCAAAATAGAATTCTTTAGTTTTTGTATACTTTATATATATATGATATATATTCTATTTTATTATTTTTTATATTTAAGGGGTATATCTCCGACACTTAGACTTAGATGGATAAATATGTATCATAATCTACAGGATCTATATTATTATCTATACTATTAAACTATTAATGAATATGTATGTCGAACCCATATCAATTAATTTGTAGAATATATACTCATACAAATTACTCATGTGCCAGGAACCAGATTTGAACTGGTGACACGAGGATTTTCAGTCCTCTGCTCTACCAGCTGAGCTATCCCGACCATTCACGACACATCATCCTCATTTTATTTTAATATCGAACTTGGGTCTATGTCAATTACAAAAACTAAAAAAGTATTACAAAGTATTATACAGGCCCTGATATAATTTCTTGGATCTTCAAAAAAAGGTTGTAAATTTCAGTACAGTACAAGTAATGATATGTATTGTTAATTATTCAAATTAAATTTGAAACGGGGATTCCTTGCTCAACGATGTTCGTTTGTACGTGTATCATATATATCACACACGGCTTGTGATAAAAAAAAATTTCTGCTCTGATCCGTTTGTGTTTGTGAAAGAGTAGAATAAGAATGAATGAGAAACATAACGAATTTTGAATCGCTAATAAAATGATAAAATAAAAAATATGTAATTCGGGAGTCAACCGGGTCATTTTGGGGATAGAGGGACTTGAACCCTCACGATTTCAAAAGTCGACGGATTTTCCTCTTACTATAAATTTCATTGTTGTCGATATTGACATGTAGAATGGGACTCTATCTTTATTCTCGTCTGATTAATCAATTCTTAAAATTAAAAAGATATATCAGACTATGATGGAGTGAATGATTTGATCCATGAATATTCGATTCTTTTTTTTTCAATTTGGAATCAATTCACAACAATTCTTTCATTTTTCATATAAATATAAAAAAATACAGATTCGGGTCGTCATTAATCATTTTGAGATAGTATTTCAGTACTATACGTATACGTATGTATATAGGTTTATCCTTCATCTTTTCTGAAGTTTCGATATAAGGATTCCTTTGCTAACACAATGCAGCCAACTCCATTTGTTAGAACAGCTTCCATTGAGTCTCTGCACCTATCCCTTTTTATTCTATTCTCGGTTTATGAAACCCCTGTTTGTTTTCATAAAACAGGATTTGGCTCAGGATTGCCCATTTTTAATTCCAGGGTTTCTCTGAATTTGAAAGTTCTCACTTGGTAGGTTTCCATACCAAGGCTCAATTCAATTAAGTCCGTAGCGTCTACCAATTTCGCCATATCCCCCCCTTTTTTGTGATGTGATTAGGATCACACCATGATGCCGCCCCCCCCTTTCATTTATATTATGCTGGAACCATTGAATTCGTTAGATACCGGTTCCTATATTGAAAAGTGTTTTCTACTATATTGAATTGAATTCATTATTATTGAATTGAATTTATTATTGATTTCTTGTCTATTTTCATTTCATTTTATTTCATCTCTATCGGAGACCTGTATTTGGTCCAATCAGAAAAAATTCTATCATTTCTATATCAGAAATTCAATATAGATATATACCACATAACATATATATTATACTATGATATATAATCATATATTTTTTATACTTATATATGCCCTTATTTCTATCATTTTTTAGTGTACAATTTTGAATACTTGAACGGTCGATTCTTTTTTTTTATTAGTTTTCACCTTTACGAATGAAACCAGAGGGGTGTTTCATTATGATCTGGATTGCACTTTTATCTTTCATTTTATTCTTATCCTTTTCTTAGGGGTCTTAAGGCAGACCCTCTATAACTAAAAACATAAAACGAAAAGGGATATTTTAGTATTATTAATTTAAAATTAAATTAATAGCCATAACTAAAACTAATAAAATGGCTATAACTAATTATTCCGTTAATAAATAATTATAAGATAATTATAAATTATTTATTAATTAATTAATATTAATTCTATATTATTAAGATTTTTTAAGTATTATAATATAAGATTGTAATATCCAATAAGTATACAATAAGATTCTAACTTAATTACTAGTACTAGATTTTTTTTTTTAATTTATAGAAATATAAAATGAAATATTTAATTACATTATTTTAATATATTTTATTTTATTAATAGGAAAATATCAACAAAAATACTAAATTAAATATAGAAATATCGAATAGTAAAAAAAATCTTATAAACTAATTAAGATATTGATTGTTGATAAAGATATATTTTAGAAATAGATCTAAATTTAATATCGCTTAATATCGCTATATTAATAGGTATGTTCTATAATATTCAAATATCCAATTGGAATTTTTTTTTTTTTATTTTTTCTATATATCATATTTCTTATGAAATAGCTAAGAATGAACAGTTAATATCTCAGTAGTTTATTAAAATTAGTATACGTGTACAATTTTTATTATGTGAGCCCGCTTAGCTCAGAGGTTAGAGCATCGCATTTGTAATGCGATGGTCATCGGTTCGACTCCGATAGCCGGCTTTTCTCCATTTGTTTTATTTTTTACATAGTTGATAATGTGAAATCAAAATTAAAAACTTTTTTCCCTTTTCCCAAGGGTCACCGATCTATTTCTATTATCTCGTAGGAACTTCCAATTATGAATAAAAATTGGATTGGAAGAGTTCGGTCTCTGTAGAACAAATCAATCAAGAAAAGAACCCTTAATTTTTTTTATTATTATTTAAAATTCTTTTTATTTATTTTTATTTATATAATACAATTATTTATATACAATAAGGTCCGGATATTTATAAAATTCCTCTAATTATTCTTTGAAATACAATACTTCAGTAAATTTCGCTTAATTTATCATATTTTAGTTTAGTTTTAATTTTAGTTTATGAAATTTCATAAAAAATAAGGAGTCTTTATGTCGCGTTACAGAGGACCTCGTTTCAAAAAAATCCGTCGTCTGGGGGCTTTACCGGGGTTAACTAGTAAAAAGCCTAGAACCGGAAGCGATCTTAGAAACCAGTCGCGCCCCGGCAAAAAATCTCAATATCGTATTCGTTTAGAAGAAAAACAAAAATTGCGCTTTCATTATGGTCTTACAGAACAGCAATTGCTTAAATACGTTCGTATCGCCGGAAAAGCCAAAGGGTCAACAGGTCAGGTTTTACTACAATTACTTGAAATGCGTTTGGATAACATCCTTTTTCGATTAGGTATGGCTTCGACTATTCCTCAAGCCCGCCAATTAGTTAACCATAGACATATTTTAGTTAATGGTCGTAGAGTAGATATACCAAGTTATCGCTGCAAACCCCGAGATATTATTACAGTGAGGGATGAGCAAAGGTCTAGGGCTCTGGTTCAAAATTATCTTGATTTACCCCCCCGCGAGGAATTGCCAAAACATTTGACTCTTCACCCATTCCAATATGAAGGATTAGTCAATCAAATAATAGATAGTAAATGGGTCGGGTTAAAAATAAATGAATTGCTAGTTGTAGAATATTACTCTCGTCAGACTTAGCCCTAGCTAAAACTAAAATAACAAGTGGTTCGGACAATTTTGCCCTCTCCGTTTTGGCTTAATTAAGTAAAGGGACCCGAGCTAAGTAAGGTAAGGGTTTGATCTGGGTATTTTTTTTCGCATTCATGTATCATAGATCGGTAGGGGATTTTAATTCCTTGTCCATTTTGTCCAGTATTTTTCGTACCACAGAAATTCGGATTAGGAATAGAGAATCTATATAAAAGAAGGGTCTAACTGTTGGAGTATCCATTCTTATTTGATGCATTGCAGTCAGTAACATTGGGGAATTAGGTGAAGAGTACGGAAAGAGAGGGATTCGAACCCTCGGTAAACAGAAGTCTACATAGCAGTTCCAATGCTACGCCTTGAACCACTCGGCCATCTCTCCTACATAATGATTATGGCCCAAAAACCGAGTGAATGGTGAGTCATTCATACTATTTTGGATAGGTATGTACATTCAATTTTAACTATAAGAACTTAACTCTAAAAATATAAAACTTTTCATCAAATACAAATCCTTCTTCCGAGGCTGGGGATAAAGAAAAATATTTTTTGTGAAAAATTGTGAATAAAATAAACAATAAAGATATATATCTAGTCATGTTTGCGAAGATGGTGTTTCCGCCCTTTCGAATATTTATACCGGATTAAATCACTCAATTGGAACGAATCCAACGATCGATCCATTTTTTATAGACTATGTTTAATAGATACCTTTAGATCATGATTCTATTCTATTTAGTTTAGACCATTATTCAATTTTCATAAAAATTATAAAATTCCTTTCAATTTTTAGATTTTTCAACAACAACCCCTTACTCCAACTTCTTAACCCATAGATTTAATCCAAATTCATGAACCGTCCCCCGGATTTTTTTTATTTGATTGTATAGCGTATACCCACTATACACACAACACAAAGCAGACGGTATTCCATTTTCATCATAGAATGATTATTAGATTCTTTTTCCTCTTTGGATCATAATTCAACCAAAACTTCTCGAATTATCCCAATCTGTAGGATAAATTCTTTGATTCTTCAGCTTCAATGAAATAGGAGTAGTTCCTATACTACTACATTTGGATGAAATCTAATCAGATTCAAATTTTTCTTATTTTTCTTATTTTTTTTTTATTGATTCCTGTCAAAAATAAACAATTTGAGTAAAAGGTCTTCCTTTTTATTTTAATCAATCGGTTTTTATGTTATTTCGTACTGTACAATTCCTTTGTTTGTGGGATCATTTTATCACGAAAGGAAGTTAAAATAAATTATAGAATGGATTAATACACCTATGTCTAGATCTGGGATAAATGGAAATTTTATTGATAAAACCTTTTCAATTGTAGCCAATATCTTATTACGAATAATTCCGACAACTTCGGGAGAAAAAGAGGCATTCACCTATTACAGAGATGGTGCGATTTGATTATTATTTTTTTTACCGCCCTCGGTCTTAAGAGAAAGACAACATTATTCGGGATAGGAAGAAAAAATTTATTGAAATAAATCTACGTTTGTTGAAGGTGAGGTTTGTAAATAAAACAAACCCTTCTATCGTGTATCCCCGATTAATGCAGCCTCAGATGCTTCAATTGTCGATTCTACAGTATTGAGCGAAAGGTTACACCTATGGGTTGGGTCAACCCTACTCCACTAGTACCAATAGGGGGCATAGGGGAAGAAGCACTACTCCTAGGAATCAACACACGAAAACTTTGTTATAAATTATCCCTTTTCTTTATCAGGATCGGGACTAACAAGAATGGTTGGGACAACAAACATCCATCTCGTTCGTATTTTGGATACCCGTATAACCATCGAAGACTGTTGAAGTGACTAATTCCTGCAAATTTAAGGGCGTTGAAGACAAAGAAATTGTTGGAGTCACTATTTTTATCTAATACCAACATGTTTGGTGTTAAGGAAAGATCAGATCTTCTACAAGAAGGTTGGCTAGAGATTTCTTGTAAAAACACCAGCCCCGCTTAGTTTATAATGAGAATATTTCAATTTTTTTTGATTCCATGTATTATTCTCATTATGCACATAAAGGAGGAGCCGTATGAGATGAAAATCTCATGTACGGTTCTGGAACGGAGATTCTTTGAATCGAATGACGACCGTAACGGATGTCGGCTCAATCCGAAGGAAATTATGCGGAAGCTTTACAGAATTATTATGAAGCTATGCGACTAGAAATTGATCCTTATGATCGAAGTTATATACTCTATAACATAGGCCTTATCCACACAAGTAACGGAGAACATACGAAAGCTTTGGAATATTATTTTCGGGCACTAGAGCGAAACCCATTCTTACCACAAGCTTTTAATAATATGGCCGTGATCTGTCATTACGTGCGACTATCTCCACTATAGAAATAAAAAAAGGAACGAAAGAACAAACCCGTTAATAAATACTAGAAAAAGGGGTAGGCTTTCTACATATGTATCGTTCAAAACAACGATTTTTATCAGCTGTAGCAAAGAAATAAACTTCATAAAAGTCGAAATATGAAGAAATAGGTATGCCTAGATACTTTATTCTATGGATAAAGGATCTAATTGATAGAGGAAGCGCCGTAAAGATCAAGTCGCGAGGTTTTGGTCCGATACAATAAGAACTGCTTACTTATGTCATGATATGAGATAAAAGTTAGGAATCCACTTATGTAATAGAGTGGATCCCCTAAGGTATTGAGCAGCGGTGTAGCATCAGATCCCAAAGATAGTAAGTCTTTTCCTTCTTATGAAGGACGGCCTTTTTCAAAGATTCTATATAAATTTATATATGAAACCGAGATAGTTACCTTTCAGAAAACTCGAATGATAGTGAAAATGCCTATGCTTTATTCTTCTGTAAGGTGGGAGAAAAGATAAAACTGATTATTAAGAAAAATTTAAGTTTGAAACTCATGTAATTAACCTTTTTCTTTTGGTTAACTCGAAAAAAAAAAATGGGATATATCTCTGAGAAATCTCATTCAATTAGATAGGGTAATTAAAAAACGGGACACCAAAAGAATTTGACCGCTGAGCCGTATGAGGTCGGAAACTCTCAAGTACGGTTCTAAGGGAAGGAATTTACCCCCCTATTCCGACCGGGGAGAACAGGCCGTTCAACAAGGAGATTCCGAAATTGCGGAGGCTTGGTTCGATCAAGCCGCCGAGTATTGGAAACAAGCTATAGCGCTTACTCCTGGTAATTATATTGAAGCACAGAATTGGTTGAAGATTACAAGGCGTTTCGAATAAGAACACTATTATTATTTAATTTATATATTATATTTAGTATTTCTAAATTGAAATTAGATTTAGTTTAAATTTTTTTTTTTTTATATTTGTTATAATTAATTGTTTGTTGTCCTTATCGATCAAATAACTAAAAAAGATCATTTCTCTGGGAAGAACTAATCAAATAATTTAATTATATCTCTTCTAAGATCGTTTTCGTCTGGTATTTCGTAGGAATAAACGATATACAGATACAGATGATACAGATAAGGTAGAGAATGCATTTTTTTCTGCTATTAAAACCAATAAAAGAGACCCTCGAACGACTAATTGAGACGTCCATTAGTAATGACTTCTCGCAAAATTTTGAACAGAGTACGAAATAGAGTAATATTAATATGTTCTATGTAAGACATAAAGTAGTTCCGTTTAGGAACTTATAATTG
>JAZGTL010000209.1:10000-15000 GCA_037349345.1 Oemleria cerasiformis | reverse complement strand
AATATTGTATTTAAATAATAGGAGACTCGAATGAAAGTATACTTCCTCGCATCCAGTCTCCATCACATTGTCGGAACTATCGTACGTATCAATATGAATGGAAATATTTAGTACATGAAATATCTATTTGCTAGATATATAAATAGAATAGATAAATAAGAAAATAAAAACGGACCTTGTGTTCTGGAATTGGAATCAAAGAAAGATATTGAAAACGGCTCGTCTGTTGTGACTTAGAATCAATGTTTCTCTGTAAAGGAAGGGAATAGTAATTTATTCATTCCTAATTTATTCCTATATAACATCAGGAACAAGAAAATTTATCATCGGATATATCGACAGATTCCCACGTAGTCCAACGAAAGATTCAAAAAAAAAAAAAAAGATCCAATTTCATCTCTATCGAATTTAATATCAGAATAGTGGATATATTATGATGCAATGGGTTAGGTCCACTAACTTTTTCTTTGTTGATTTATAATCGATTTAATTGGAATAATGGAAAAGGGAAAAAGAAAATTAAGAAGGGAATATTTGAAGATTCAAGGAGACGGGCTTATCCTTATTCATTATAATAATATTATAATAAATTTATAACTATACTATATTATAACTCATTACTAGAATTCATTAGAATAGTATAATTCTAATACTATTAATGAATATGAATTCTAATGTTATAATTTAGATAATTTTATTATGTATTTAAATTATACGGTTGTTACCTTTTTATTACTTTATTACAAATATCAACAATATCTTTATTCGCACTTCAAATATGAATACTACCGCCGGAGTTTTATGATTTCTGAAAAAATAAAAGCCCCTTATCGGATTTGAACCGATGACTTACGCCTTACCATGGCGTTACTCTACCACTGAGTTAAAAGGGCTTGTTTGATTCAATTCCTGAATAAAGTCACTATGAGTTTAGTATATATACTTATTATAATAGATGTACATAGATATATCTTACGAAATGATAAATTTAATTTATCCAGTAAATTAATAAATTAAATATAGGTTTAGGTTATGAATATAGGTAAAATAAAACGGTTTATTGATATTGGATTTGATAAATATTAATACAATGAATTGTTTCAAGACCTATCCTAATTGACATCATAACTAAATTCATTTGAGTGATATATGTACTCACTAATTTAACATAGATCCAAGATATTTCATTGATCATTGATAAAAGAGAATCGGCCGTGACCTTTGAACCAAATTTTTAGCAAAAAAAAACTTATAGAATCGTGAAAGATCTTCGTATGGAGTCATACCATTCCATTATATTGACAATTTTAAAAAACTATTCATACTATGAGCATAGTATGATGGCGGCCGTGCCAGTATGCCCCCTCGTCTAGCGGTTTAGGACATCTCTCTTTCAAGGAGGCAGCGGGGATTCGACTTCCCCTGGGGGTAGGGTACTACGAAAGGAGTTGATCGTGCATTATCAATAAACCTGGAATTGATTCTTCCTGGGTCGATGCCCGAGCGGTTAATGGGGGACGGACAATGTAAATTCGTTGGCAATATGTCTACGCTGGTTCAAATCCAGCTCGGCCCAATGCGATCCACCATGAAATGATATAATATAGCCCATTTGTTGCTCTCCAGAAATGGACGATCCCCCAATCCCAATACGGAAGAGAAAAATTTTCTGATATATCTATACTATTTAACTATTTACTTTACTCTACTCTATTTTTCCAACAAATTCTGGTCTTGCTAATGATCAAGATTCCGATCAGGATCTGTAAATATAAAGTCAAGTTTAAGGAAAAGAAGTAAATAAAAAAAGTTTTTTCATTGAAAGAATGGGTATCCAATTGATTTGGCAATAACGAAAAGATTACTAGTAATCCAGGCACTCTTACTAAAGTGCATTTCCATATGGGTATCAATATATCACATTCGCGACTCTGTTACAACACGCCAATTCTAATCTAAATTGAAAGGATTAGAATGAAATCATAAAAAAATGTATACTTTATTTTATTATGGTATTTACTTGGGATTGTAGTTACAATTGGTTAGAGCACCGCCCTGTCAAGGCGGAAGCTGCGGGTTCGAGCCCCGTCAGTCCCGACGAATCCAAATCCAATAAAAAAAATATAAATATATAAATTTATCTCTCTATTTTTTGTGAAAAGAAAAGAAGTACAAATAGCAGAATTTCATTCCCAACCGCGATCCCTCTTCTTTTTTTCTTTTTCGTTTCACATTTATCATCAAACAAATGCTTTGGTTAATTTCCATCTCTTCGACCAGTACCGATTCGATTGACGGAGAGAGACATATGTGAATTAGTACAATTATTGTTAGCATCAGGTTCAGATTGCGTGGGATACCATACTGTATTGGGGTCTGGCTTTTTCTTTTCGATTACTCCCGATCTGTGGAATAGTGTAGAGTCCCTGTATGTTTCCAGGGAGTACATACATGAATGAAATTTGTACGATATAAAATAAATTAAATTGAATATAGTTACTGTGATAGAATACTTTTCTTTTAATCTTAAAAGAAAATCCTTTTCTGGCCCAATTTTGTGTAACCTCAATTTTTAATTTCACTAATTGACAATAATCTATCTCATTCAAATTAACATTGAGCTTTTGATATATGCGTCCCGTTACTAATCCAAGTAAAGGGGATATTAAAAAAAATAAAGATCAAACAAGGATCGCTTTAGCAAGGGAATGCCTTTTTTTTTTTTTAGGGGTTTTTCCTTGAAATAACAAACTTTTAAATATATAAATATATCAAAAAAGAGTTAATTTGATGGAATATTTTCTTTTTTTATACCGGAACTTGTAATCGTCTTTATCATACTTCTTTTGTTTTCCAAGAAAAGTAGATCATTAAAAAAAGGGGTTTAGAACTTAACTCTTTCCTTTTTTTCATTTAGCTTCTATTGTTTGTTGGGGTTTGTTTAGAACCAATGTTAAGTGAAAGGGCGGTTGGATGATACTTCATCAGATGATTGTACAAAGAGGGCAGTAGGTTATAGAAAAGAAAGAATGTAAAAGAATGATAAATAAATAAAAAAAAAAAGAAAAAGGAATTTTTGATTGGATCAGGAATCCGTTTTTGAGTTCGGTATGGAAAACAGATCTTCCTATGTTATACTATTTAATTCTTGATGATGAGGCGATTTGATAGCTCAGATATTGTTATTCATGATATTGATCCGATTCGATATCATCGAGATGTAATTCATTCCATTGAATTTACGAAAGATTTTTTATCTCTATGGGATTAACTCCCGAGTTATTGCGAATTAAATAAAAATTAAACAATGATATTATGGAAGTAAATATTCTCGCATTTATTGCTACTGCACTGTTTATTCTAGTTCCTACCGCTTTTTTACTTATAATATACGTAAAAACGGTCAGCCAAGGTGATTAATTTTAATTAAACTTTACCTTTTTTGTTCTTATCAATAATTGAAGAGAAGAAAAGGATTCAAATTTCGCGTCTTAAATGGAATGGGCAGACTAAAAGCAGCCGTATTCTATGAGATACGATAGTATGGTAGAAAGATTCAGATCTTTCTTTCTACCATACTATCTAGTATTGTTATTGTAGTATATATTGTAGTATATAAAGTAGTATTGTAATTGTAATACAAGTTAATTTAATATAGATCAATCTACGATAGTATCGTGATATTCCTTCTTTGGTAAGAGTAGGTTCAGCGAAATAGAAAATTTATGAAGAATTCAGTAGGAAAAAATTTCCTACCATTTGTATTCCTTTTACGTTTTTTTTACTTTCGAAATACGAACACGGAAATAATTGAAAAATTTATTTGATTGAAAGAGTATTCTTCCTATATATTTTATTTTTTATTCATAGAATATATTACTCCACTAAAATCCAAGAGAATTTCGAAACGAAGATATTTAAAATTTCAATTTTAAATAAAAAAAGCTTTACCGAACGATCTATCAAAAAAATTGCTACAGTTTAATTCCTAAACTCAATTTGTAGTACTTCTAGAGTCCACTTCTTCCCCATACTACTAGTGAAAGGGAAAAGGTAAAGACTACCATTAAAGCAGCCCAGGCGAGATTTACTATATCCATGTGAATTATGTCCTCTATCTCTATCAAGGAATTATTCAATTATTGTTCACTAATAAATAATAGTGGAATCACTGGCGCATAGTCAAAAAGCTATTTTGGCCTAACATCGTTAATGAAACAATCCAATAAATCCAATTATAACAAGTTCTTATACGATTTCTAGTATAATCAGAAAAGATTAAGCACAAGCAAAATATGCAGAGACCGCCTTGGAAGTATCAAAGAAATGGTACTAACATGTAGAAAAACTAAAAAACCTATTCTTTCTTTTGTTGCCCTTCATTAAGTAAAAAGTATAAAAATATAGAATAAAGATAGATCACTATCTATCACATATCCTATTTCTTTCTTCCCATTTTTCCCATTTGATCTAATCCTTAACGTCTCCTATTGTCTCTATGAAACGCTCGGAAGACGTCCTATTATGTTCTTGACTAGGGGTTAACAAAAAATCAAAATTTATTAAAGTATTTGTACTTTATTAGATTAGAAATATATTTTAAGTAAAAAAATTAGAAATATATTTTAAGTAAAAAATATATAATATATATATAAAATTTAAAAAATTTAAAAATATAATTAAATAAATTAGCCATTCAATCAATAGTAATTGGATTGAATGCCGGAGCACTCAAAGACTTCCATGAATATATATACTAAAGTATCTTCCGGCCTTTCCGAAACTCAAAATTGAATTTGATTTCTGTCCTGCTCTCCAATCTAATTCAAGAACCGGTCAGTAGACACTACATTCATTAGTAATGGAAGGGCTATCACGATTTACCAGTTACTTTTCACTACTATAAATTATAAAATTTCCTTCAATCCTAGACGCAAGGGGATTTACCGCATTTTAGAGAACAGAACCCCCAGATACTTAGAATCAAGCAAGTAGCAAAA
>JAZGTL010000209.1:0-2500 GCA_037349345.1 Oemleria cerasiformis | reverse complement strand
AATTCTATGACACCCGTGTGATTTTTGGTTTCTCCAGTTCACCTAGGACCCTAGTTCCTGAATTTATATGCGAATCAAGATCGAGAAAAGGAAGTTTTCCAATCATTGACTCAAACCCATTGTCGAACTCCACTCAGCGGAATAGGGAGGTACTTATGGCAGAACGGGCCAATCTGGTCTTTCACAATAAAGTGATAGATGGAACTGCTATTAAACGACTTATTAGTAGATTAATAGATCACTTCGGAATGGCATATACATCACACATCCTGGATCAAATAAAGACTCTGGGGTTCCGACAAGCCACTGCTACATCTATTTCATTAGGAATTGATGATCTTTTAACAATACCTTCTAAGGGGTGGCTAGTCCAAGATGCTGAACAACAAAGTTTGATTTTGGAAAAACACCATCATTATGGGAATGTACACGCGGTAGAAAAATTACGCCAATCCATTGAGATATGGTATGCTACAAGTGAATATTTGCGACAAGAAATGAATCCTAATTTTAGGATGACCGACCCTTTTAATCCAGTCCATATGATGTCCTTTTCAGGAGCTAGAGGAAATGCATCCCAAGTACATCAATTAGTAGGTATGAGAGGATTAATGTCGGATCCACAAGGACAAATGATTGATTTACCTATTCAAAGCAATTTACGTGAAGGACTGTCTTTAACAGAATATATCATTTCTTGTTACGGAGCCCGAAAAGGAGTTGTGGATACTGCTGTACGAACATCGGATGCTGGGTATCTTACACGCAGACTTGTTGAAGTAGTTCAACACATTGTTGTACGTAGAACAGATTGTGGCACCATACGAGGCATTTCTGTGAGTCCTCGAAATGGGATGATGCCGGAAAGAGTTTTTATACAAACATTGATTGGCCGTGTATTAGCAGACAATATATATATAGGACCACGATGCATCGCCGTTCGAAATCAAGATATTGGGGTTGGACTTGTCAATCGATTTATAACCTTTCAAACACAACCAATATCTATCCGAACCCCCTTTACTTGTAAGAGTACATCTTGGATCTGCCGATTATGTTATGGCAGGAGCCCCACTCATGGCGACCTGGTCGAGTTGGGAGAAGCTGTAGGTATTATTGCGGGTCAATCTATTGGAGAACCGGGCACTCAACTAACATTAAGAACTTTTCATACCGGTGGAGTATTCACAGGGGGTACTGCAGAACATGTACGAGCCCCTTCTAATGGAAAAATAAAATTCAACGAGGATTTGGTTCATCCCACACGTACACGTCATGGGCATCCTGCTTTTCTATGTTATATAAACTTGTATGTAACTATTGAGAGTGAAAATATTATACATAACGTGACTATTCCTCCAAAAAGTTTGATTTTAGTTCAAAACGATCAATACGTAGAATCAGAACAAGTGATTGCTGAGATTCGCGCGGGAGCATACACTTTAAATTTTAAAGAGAGGGTTCGAAAACATATTTATTCTGACTCAGAGGGAGAAATGCACTGGAGTACGGATGTATATCATGCGCCGGAATTTACGTATAGTAATGTACATCTTTTACCAAAGACAAGTCATTTGTGGATATTATCAGGAGGTTCGTGCAGATCTAGTGCAGTCCCTTTTTCACTCCACAAGGATCAAGATCAAACGAACGTTCATTCTCTTTCTGCCGAAGGAAGGTATATTTCTAGCCTTTCAGTAAATACAGTAAATAATGAGAATGATCAAGTGAAAGACAAAAGTTTGAATCTTTCTGGTAAAAAAGAAAGTAGTATTCCTGATTATTCAGAATTTAATCGAATCATATATACGGGGCATTGTAATCTTATATTTCCTGCTATTCTCCACGATAATTCTGATTTTTTTTTATTGACAAAGAGGCGAAGAAATAGATTCATCATTCCATTTAAATCGATTCAAGAACGAGAGAAAGAACTAATGACCCGCCCCAGTATTTCGATTGAAATACCCAAAAACGGTATTTTTCGTAGAAATAGTATTCTTGCTTATTTCGATGATCCTCAATACAGAAGAAAGAGTTCGGGAATTACTAAATATGGAACTGTAGGGTTGCATTCAATCCTCAAAAACGAGGATTTAATTGAGTATCGAGGAGTTAAAGAATTTAAGCCAAAATACCAAATGAAAGTAGATCGATTTTTTTTCATTCCCGAGGAAGTTCATATTTTACCCGAGTCTTCTTCCATAATGGTACGGAACAATAGTATCATTGGGATAGATACACGAATCACTTTAAATACAAGAAGCCGAGTAGGCGGATTGGTTCGAATGGAGAGAAAAAAAAAAAGGATTGAACTAAAAATATTTTCTGGAGATATCCATTTTCCTGGAGAGATGGATAAGATATTCCGACACAGTGGCATCTTGATACCACCGGGGACGGTAAAAAAAAATTCTAAGGAATCCAAAAAATTGAAAAATTGGATTTATGTCCAATGGATCACACCCACCAAGAAAAAGTATTTTGTTTTGGTTCGACC
>JAZGTL010000208.1:0-91190 GCA_037349345.1 Oemleria cerasiformis | reverse complement strand
GAGGAAGGGAGGTGAATCCATTGAAAAATATCTTCAACGTGTGAAGAATGCTCGTGATCAATTGGTCTCTGTTGGTGTTGTTATTCCAGATGAGGATGTCATTATTGTTATTCTGAATGGATTACCAGATGAGTATGCTACATTAAGTACAGTTCTTGAAGGACGGGAAACCTCAATCACTCTTCGTGATTTGAGGTCTCAAATGCTAGCTGCTGAGAGACGTATTGAAGGAAGCTTTTCTCTTCATTCATCTATGAGTGCAATGGTGGCTAAAGGGGAGACCAAGACAGGTACAAGCAATGGAGATAGCTCAGACTAGTTGACTGGAAATATAGGGAAAGAAAGAGGCTTCAAAACTGGCAATCCTAGTGTTGAATGTCCTGCATGTGGAAAGAAAGGCCATTCTGTTGACACCTGTTTTCGTATTCATAAATGTCAGATTTGTGGTAAACATGGTCATCTGACGAGCAAATGTTATCATAACCCTGAGTACAAATCTGGAACATCGTCACAACCTAGACAAGTGGCCACTGGACCATCCCCTGAGTGTCAAATCTGTTCCAAGAAAGGGCATACAGCTGCTAACTGTTTTTACAGAACTGATATACCTGCTGATCACCCCTCACTTTCTATCCCTACCTGTCAGATTTGTGGACTTAAAGGACATGTTGCATTGAACTGCTCACACAGAACAAACTTTGCTTATCAAGGATCTGAGCCACCAGCTTCTCTCACAGCTTTATCTGCTCATACAACTACACCTTATGGTAATGGTACTTCTCGTGGTACATACTTTGTTTCCACTAGTGGTGTCTCTAATTCTAGCTTTCCTGGTGGTTTTAATCCGAGTGCTGGTGCTTCTACATCAAATAGTGCTCTCTCGTCCAATCCTCATGTCAATAATGAAGTATGGATAGGTGACTCTGGTGCTACTCATCACATGACGTCAGACCTTCGTAATTTGACTGTTGCTCAACCATATTCTTCAGATAACACAATCACCATTGGTAATGGAACAGGTTTGCATATTGCTCATACTGGTTCTAGCTATATTAAACCTGCTGATCATGTTTTAAACCTGCACAAAGTTCTACATGTTCCTGCTCTTGCTATGAATCTATTATCTTTCACCAAACTGTGTCGAGATAACAATTGTTTCATCACACTTGATGAATCTAACATTGCTGTGCAGGACAAGGCATCCTAAACAATTCTCTACCAAGGAAGGAGTAGTGAGGAAGGCTTGTTTCTTTTCCATACTCCCCATTTATCTTCCATTCCACTGTTATCTCATTCTGCCTTTGTTAGTCCAACTTCTACATATCCTGTTTGGCATCAGCGTTTAGGTCATCCTACTCCCTCTGTAGTGTCTAAGATGTTGTCTAACTCTCAAATAAGGATGTCCAATTCATTACCTAGTCAAGTTTGTACTCATTGTTTAGAAGGCAAAATGCATAGATTACCTTTTTCTGAATCTGTTTCTAATTCTTCTGTGCCATTTCATAAAGTTCACTCTGATGTGTGGGGTCCTGCCCCATGTTTGTCCATAGAAGGATACAAATACTATGTTACTTTCATAGATGAGTGTACTAAATTTGTGTGGATTTTCCCACTTATCAATAAATCAGATGTTCTTGCTCATTTTGTGAAATTTTGTGCCTTTGTTCACACACAATTTGATTCTTCAGTTAAAATTTTTCAAACAGATGGGGGTGGGGAGTTTAATAGCAAAGCTTTTCTTAACTTTCTTTCTTCGAAAGGTATACTACATCACATCACTTGTCCCTATACTCCTCAGCAAAATGGGGTTGCTCAAAGAAAGCATAGACATATTGTTGAAACTGCTATTTCTTTGCTCTCTACTGCTGGTATTCCTAAACTCTTTTGGTTCCACGCAGTTGTTCACTCATGCTATCTTATTAATAGAATGCCATGTCGATCCTTACATATGATTTCCCCTTATGCTGCTTTGTTTCATAAACCTCCCGATATCTCACAGCTTAAGATCTTTGGTTCTTCCTACTATCCATATCTTAGACCATATAGTCATGACAAGTTCGATCCTCGAACAACTCAATGTGTTTTCCTCGGCTATGTCTTAGGCTTCAAAGGGGTTTTGTGCTACAGCATCTCTCATGCTAAGCTTTGGGTCTCTCGGCATGTTGTTCATGATGAAACATGTTATCCTTTTTTGTCCTCTTTTCAACCTCAATCCTCTCCTGTTAAGCCTACTATATTTTTTCCCTCTTCTGTCCACCTTACTACTCCTCCTCCTCAGATGCCTGTCCATGCTTCTAGTCCTTCAAGTGAGAGTTCTCCCGTATTGACCAGGTCCAATGATGCCAGTAATCTTGCCGGTTCTCAGAATGTTGCATCAGCCCATAGACCTCCTGATGACCTTTTGGTTGTCTCTGATAATGAGCCTAGTGGTAGCCTTGACTGTGCTATAATTCCTGTGTCTCATGCTGCTGCTGGTGGTGAGGTCATTCCTCCTCTTCCTGAGGTGAGTCATGTGTCTTCCGACGGTCCTGTTGCTGGCCTTACTAATGTGTCTAATGGCTTGCAGTTTGATGGCGATATTGATGCTCCTAATCTTCCCCCGGAGTTGGAGTTTATTGCCTCTCAAAACTATGATGCTCATTCCATGATGACCAGGGCTAAGAATGGCATCATCAAACCAAAGAGTTTTGACGACTTCTATTGTTTTTCGGATGTCTCTCATCAGAAGCTATATGATGATTTTCCTTTCTTTGGTGGCTTCACTGCCATCACTGACATTTGTGATGTGCTTGAACCCAAATCATTCAAGATTGCTGCTGGCACACCTGAATGGGATCTTGCCATGCTTGAGGAAATCGAAGCCTTACAACAACAAGGTACATGGTCTTTAGTTCCCTGCCCCAAGGACAGGAATATAGTTGGCAGCAAATGGATTTACAAAATCAAGAAGCATCCTGATGGTTCTATTTCCAGATACAAGGCTAGATTGGTGGCTCAAGGGTTTAGTCAGTCCAAAGGTCTGGACTATGATGAAACGTTTAGTCCAGTTGTGAGACATAGCACGGTGAGGGTTATTTTAGCTCTTGCTGCCATGAATGACTGGGAACTGCGCCAGCTAGATGTTAAGAATGCCTTCTTGCATGGTGACTTAAAATAAGAAGTGTTCATGACTCAACCACAGGGTTTTATTGATCCTGTTCATCCTGATTATGTGTGCTCTCTCAACAAAACTCTCTACGGTCTCAAGCAGGCACCTAGAGCATGGAATGAAAAGTTCACTAGTTTCCTGCCAAGTTTGGGGTTTGTTTTCTCTCATTCTGATCCTAGTCTATTCATTAGACACTCTTCTAGCGGTATTGTTGCATTATTACTGTATGTTGATGATATTGTCATTACTGGGTCTGATACTTCTGGTATTCATGAGGTTATCTCTGAGCTGAGTATGGTTTTTGACATGAAGGACCTTGGCACCTTGTCTTACTTTCTTGGCTTACAGGTTACTAAGCTTCACGGTGGCCTTTTCCTAAGTCAAACCAAGTATGCCACTGATCTGCTTAACAAGACAGGAATGACTACCCTTCGGGCTTGCAGTTCTCCTTGTCTTCCTCATTCTCAGATGACAAAAACTCAAGGTATCCCTCTCAGAGATCCTTCTTTGTATAGAAGCATTGTTGGGGCTCTACAGTATTTGACTTTCACTCGTCCAGATATTGCCTATGCTGTCAATACAGTGTGTCAATTCATGACATGTCCCACTGATGTTCATTATACTGCTGTCAAACGTATCCTAAGGTATTTACAGGGCTCTTTACAGAAAGGGTTATTCTTTAGCTCTGCTGGTTCTCTAACTAATGCTGCTCATATCATGGCCTATTGTGATGCTGATTGGGCTGGTGAGGTTATTCAGAAAAGATCAACTACTGGCTTTGTTGTGTACCTTGGTCTCTGTCCAGTGTCCTGGCAATCAAAGAAACAAGGAACCGTGTCTCGAAGCTCCACTGAATCCGAATACAGGAGCTTGGCCAATACAGCTGCTGAGGTTAGTTGGCTTCGTCATTTGTTATGTGATCTGCATGTTTCTATTCCTCAAGCCCCTCTGCTGAGATGTGATAATCAATCTGCCATTGCCTTGGCTTCTAATCCTGTCTTCCATTCCAGAATTAAACATTTGGATAATGACTTTCACTTTGTTAGAGAACGTGTTCAAAACAATGATCTGTGCTTGGAATATGTCTCTACCACAGAACAAACAGCTGATATCTTGACCAAGGGACTGCCTTCTCCTCTTTTTCGGTCCCATTGTATCAATCTCAGACTAGTTGCCCTAGCTGAGCTTGAGGGAGGGTGTTAACATAGCTAAAAACTTGTATTTCCTTGTTCAATTACAGCTGTAAACATCTATCTTATTGTTTAGAATCTGTTAGTTTGTTAGTCAGTTTTACTTGTTTAGTAGAAGGTATATATAGTTTGTGTAGTTGGTTATGAATGGTTAATAAGAAAAACAGACTCAAGTTCATCTATTCTATAGTTTGCTGATATTCTGTAGTCTCTTCATCTTCCCTGTCTACAAATCCTGATCCAATTCTATCAAACACTTCCCTAAAATGATGCCACATGTTAAAAGGTAACAGTCAGTCCAATTATGTTTTTATACGTCCTTAAGGAATTCCAGCAATATTCTTAAACTGAAACAAAAAGGTAAACTATTACTAGTACTTTTATATTCTTTATTTTTTTTTAATTCTTCACTTCATTCTCTCTGTTGGGATAAATATATAATGCTATTGTTATTATAGTTGCATTGTTGTATTTATTTGTTTGACCCAATATGTACCGGGCAACGTTCCACCAAGAATGCCATCCAATTATTCCTACTTATAATCCACAGGTTTCTCATCTAACAATGATTTATAACTAATATATACTATTTTTTATATATTTTATTTCATAAACATCCTTCATATTATTTTTGTTTGTTTGATTAATATACAGGCAGGCAAGCAATCAACCAAGACCTCAAGCTCCAGCTCGTCAATTTAATTTTTCAGATCCATCAACGTCGTAAACCAATTCGCAGGATGTAATAGTTGGAGCAACTTAAATAGTTTTTGTGTCTGCACTCTTCAGATATTTTGGGTGCATTTTTGTTTGTCCTTAGGCTATTTTAACACCAAAACCTTCCAGTAAAACTCTTATAGTTTGTCACTCCAACCATATTTAATGGTATTATTCAATTAGTTTGTTGCCAAATTATTAGAAATATTGCAAACGATTTGGTAAATTATGCGGCTACGGTGTGTTTAGTTGCAATTTTTATAATATTTGTTTTTTGTGTATTTTGTTTATCTATTAATTTGAAGCAGCTTGAATTCTTGAATTATACGAAGAATTGTAGAAAAAAACAGAGAGGGAAAAAGAAACACGTTTAAGCTTCTTTGGGTTCTTTCTTAATCTGATAAAAAAAAAAAAAAAAAAGGCGTTTTTCTTTAGTAGTATTTCCTTTCTTCGTTGACCGTATTTCAATGATGGTGTTAATCACTTGTCATTTTGTAAACCAAATATCCCTATAAAATCTCGTTGCTTTTTTATTATTTAAAATTATTGTATGCCTTTAGACAAATTGAATTCATAATTAACGGAGCAGATATATACAAATTCGTTATACCCAATGTTAAAATATCAAATAACAAGTTAAACCAATGTAATCTATTGTCTGTTCTAAAATTCATTAAGCGGAAATAGGGCGGCCAAATGAGGCCTAGCACCCAGACACATAGGCCTTAGCCTAGGCGGTTTTATTTTTTTTACTTAAAAATATTAAAGATTTAATAATATAATTGTGAGAATATAAAAAAATAAAAGTCTCATATTAAAAAATTATACAACTTTGTAAGACTTAAAGGAGTTGAATATCTTCCTCCATTGCCACTTAGTTTTGGATTTTTTTTTTAATTTTTTTTTATCTGAAAGAATGCATTTCATTAAGATGGTAGCAAAGAAATAGTCAGGACGACAACGAATCATCATAAAACTCGCTAATCGGAAAAATTCGATCAAAGGGAAAGAGTTACCCACCCCAACAAACAAAATAAACAGAACACAAAAACAATAAAGAAGCCCAAACGGCTTTACCAGACACTTGCCCCTCAAGATACACAAACAACACAGGCAAGAACTACACAAATACCACCAACTAAGGCACCTTGTTCCCCATATCGCAAGCAGGGCCCCAAGTCCCAACTACTACCCCAAGACCTGCTGCCTCTGCGTGAACCAAGTCCATCACCCAAGGGGGTGCTGCCTCAATCCACCGCTGGAACCCCTGGGCTCGCAAGCCCTCTTTGGCGAGACCATGCGCCACCTTGTTCGCTTCCCTTTTTTAAACTGCACCCTCGCATTATGCAGTTTCCTTAGTAACCAGTGAAAATCAACGATGATGACTCCTAGCCCACTCCAACACATGTCCCCCCTTTGAATCCACCTCTACCACCACATTCCGCAGACGCAGCTCAAGTGCCAGATGCAGTCCTCTACATATAGCTATTAGTTCGACCGCCTCCACAGAAAAACCCTGGGGGGTTCCTCCAGCAAAACCACCCACAAAACCTCCATGATTGTCACGAATAATTCCTCCTATTCCTCTCAATCATCCCACCGAGGAAGTCGCCGCATCACAGTTCAACTTCAAATAACCCATTGGGGGTCTCTCCCACTCAACATGGCTGCGAGGTGCCGCCTGTGCCCGGCGCTGCAAGGTGTCCCGAAACATGGCCTGCTTATCCAACATCACCTCAACTGACCTCTCAAGGTTGGTAATCAGTTTGCCATGGACTACTTGATTTCTCAAATTCCAGGCCTCCCAACAGCCCCACCCGAGTTCCTCCACCTCGTCCTGCTTCAAAACCTTACATGCCTTCATCATTAAGTCAGCAAACGATATCAGTTCCCAGTCAACATTGAAATAACAGCCCACTATCTCCCTCAATTGTCCACTTGTCTTACATCCTCAAACAGCATGAGTGGTAGTTTCCACCTTCTTCCCACATCGAGAGCATAGTGGACTCTGTAACAACTTCCGCTTGTGAAGGTTCGCAGCCGTTGGAAATATATCCTGACAAGCTCGCCATAGGAAAACCTTGACATGGTTGGGCACTCTAAGCCGCCACATTCCCTCCCAGAATTTTGTAAGGGCCTCGACATTTGAAGGGCTAACATCCTCACCATTTTCAACATTAAACAAAGTCAACGCTACACCTCAATGGAATTGCTAGTATCGCCTCCACCTCCTCCCCGCTAAAAATCTAAGATAGCAGGTCGACATTCCATTCCCCCTGGGCTGAAAACAACTCATTAACCCGCATGTCCCATGGTAGCAGCCCTTTGAACCGTGGTCTATACAAAAAAGGGTTCGAGATCCATTTGTTTTGGAAAACCAGTATGCTCTTGCCATCCCCAACTTGACAGCGGAGACCATCTTTGATAACATCTCGACCCCACATTACTGCTCTCCACACAAGAGATGGATTGGACCCTAGCTTCACATTGAGCACATCTCCTCTTGGATAATACCGGGCCTTGAGCATTTTGGAAACCAAAGTGTCAGGTCTCTTCATCAGGCGCCAAACCTACTTAGCCACCATTGCTCTATTAAAAGCCTCGAAATTCTTAAAATCCAATCTCCCTAGGCTCTTTGGCTGGCACAGTTTTTGCCACTCCATCCATTGAATGCCCCTCCGACCCTCTCTCCCCCACCAGTATTTGGCAATAGCGGATGACAGATCATGACATAGACCCTTAGGCAAGTGGAAAACACCATCGAGTAAGTGGGGAGAGCCTGTGCTACTGCCTTGATGAGAACCTCCTTAAAAACGGCTGATAATAGCTTAGTGTTCCACCTCGCAAGTTTAGACCATAATGAATTCCGGATCTGGTTGAACATCTTTCGTTTACTTCTCTAAGTCAAAGTCGGAAGCCCCAAATACCGCTCATGACAATCCACAATTCGCACCCCAAGCATGGATGCAATAAGATGTTTCATAACTGGGTCAGTATTTGGGTTAAAACAGGCCGCAGACTTCTCAAAGACTTGGTTTTGGGTTGGAACCTCAACTTTCTTCAATAATGACTACTTCCAAATTATTATAGAATAATTAGTACTTTTAAAGACAACATAATTGTATTAGGAAACATAAATGTGTAAAATAGAAATTCTAGAATCGTAAACATAAAAATAAACATACAAAATGAAAAAATGAAATGATGATTGTTGAGAGTTTGGATGAAATATAAACTGAAAATTTATAATTTTTTTTTCCAAAAATATAAATAGAAAACATTAATAAAATATTTCAACATAACTGTCCAGCATTTCTTTGTGGTGCCTGATACAACTAGACAGAATTTCCAAAATAGAGATGTTAAGTGGGAGCCTAGCGCCTAGACGGAGCCTAAAAGGGGACTTTTAGAATCAATTCTATAATGAAGTTCAATGGAAATTAATAAGGTGTTCTCCTGTGTTTTTTTTCAAGCGTATGAAAGCACATTAAACACATCATAAACTTTCAAATTAAGAAAGCATCTCCAAGACTCAAATGCCTATTATTTATTGGCCAAAATTTTCTTCTATTGACCCCTTTTTTTCTACCAAGACAGTTGCCACTAAATTGCTCAGTCACAATCAACGAACAGTCCCAAAAAAATAGAAAGGAAAATTGTGTTTCCCAAATCTCAATCAAATGTAGACTCCGCCTCTATAAAATGTAAAACCCCAATCTCAGAAAATTTGAGCACGACTTATCGTTTTGCAAACGTCACATACGACGTGGTCGCCATTCCCATTCATGCTTTTTGACTACCCAACCCTGCTGTTAAATGTGCCGTCATCTATATTTGACTCCCTTCATTACTCCACAGATGCTTGCCAAACTTAACATCATTAACACCTTCTTCAGATGATTTTGAATCCTAAATATAAAAATCAAGTTACATGAATTTGATTTCTATAATATTAATTTTACACTAATAAATATAGTATATTTGAGTTTTATGCATTAATTGTAAGATTCAACTTGGTTTGATTAGTCATTACGTTTTTATTGTTATTTTTATTGGCAAATTATAGTTTACTATCATTTGGTTTAGTCGAAAATACAAGATTATACTTCTTCTTTAAAATATTTCAATTTACTACTTGAACTTTCTATTTTGTTTCAACCGGAACCCTCAGTTACATTTTATGTTAAATAGTCAGTTAGGTGCTGATGTGTCCAAAATTGGATCTACATTTAACTTATGTGGACAACTAATAAGTATCATTTATACCCAAATATTTTTTTTTTTAAAAAACCATTAAAATATGAAAACAGAAAATTATTAGTTGTCCACATAAGCTAAATGTGGGCCTAAATTCAGACACATCAACACTTAACAGACTATTTAACAGAAAATGTAACGGAGTGCTCATGTTGAAACAAAATAGAAAGTTTAAGGTAGTAAATTGAAAGATTTGAAAGAACAAATATATGCATGTGGTTTTGATTGAACCACATGGTAGTAAACTGTAATTTGCTCTATTTTATTTCTTTCTCTCACCATTAAATAATGTGGTCTATGAGAGCAATCTATTGCTCTCATAAATCAGAATCAACCCCATTACACTCAAATTTCCAGACCAAGCGTAAGAGTCTGATTCCAATTTGTAGGAGTCTGATTCCTATTTATAAGAATCAAACTCAAATTTTCCGATCTACTTTGGAAGACCTAAATATTATTAAATGATATCGTATTACATTATGTAGTATCATCAATTTACACATTTAATATGAGTAAACAACATGTTTAAAAATTATGAGTTTTAATATGAGTAAACGACATGTTTTGGGGTACTCTTATCCTAACAAAAAGTCACTCTCTCTCAAAAGAAAACCTAGCCACTCTCGCGAGAAACCTACAGAAGGCCCAATCTAGTCGCCGGTCCTTGGTTTTAGCCGGGGCCGGCGGTAGCCCTTCTCTCCTATGTTCCCCCTCCTCCTCCCAACCTGCTCTTTAGCTTATTCTAGGTTGGGGTTGCTCGTGTCGGTGCTCCCCGGGACCACATCTTGATGTGTCGCAACTCTGAATGCCACATAGGCGTCCTCTCTTTAGCTAGTTGTAGATCTAACGATCTCCTATCCGATTGGAGAGGATGGGCTGGTGCTAGGTGGTGCGACGGCAACCGCTTGGTGATAGTTTCTTCGATTCTGCCTCCCCTCATCTAGCTCATGTTCGTGGTGGTGGTACTGTCGAATTCGTCTTGGTGGTGACATCAGAGTCTGAGGTGTTTCTGATGTGTGGTAGCTCCCTGGCCAGATTTGCCCATGCGAGGTCGCATTGGTTCTCATTGTGGTTGCATTTGTTCTTGTCGTATATGAAACTGGTGGCTGCGCCTCCTTTACTATTACTAGAGGATACGACTACGTTGTTTGTTTATGCATCATATTTTGGCAAGGATGATGGGAATCCAGTACGAGGCGGCTCACCCAGTGCATTAGGATCTTGTGGTGACGCCTTGTGTCGTCGGCTCCTTTTGCTCCGTGATTGTTCTTCAGCCATGTTTATTATTTATTTTCGTTTTGCAGTTGTATCATGCACCTCAATTTATTTACTTTGTGTACAAGTAGTTTGGATCATAGTTTTGATGAGTTTTAGCTTGTACTTCTTGTTTATAGGTTTATTTGTAAGTGTATCTAAGGATTCTTGCTTTCTTCTAGGGTATGCCCCTTGTAAATTTATAGTTCTTTTCTTTATTGTTACTATTTACCTAAAAAAAAATTATCATTTTTAAAGTATATTATTGGTACAGTAACGATAGCGATATGAAATTTTTAAATCAAGTTTTTGTATAAGTGTTTTGTGGTAATATTTCATTTGTTGTTTGTTTAGATCTGATTTTACTCTCCACAAATAGAAAATAACGACAACACACTTGATATAAAAATTTGACACCAAAATTGAGTACTCCTATCATTTTTATTATCAATGAATATTTACTCATATTATAACATATAAATTGAATGTAAAATAACATCGTAATAAAAAATGCTAGCTTTAGTTGTCATCATAGACAATGAACCTTGTCGATTATCCATCACTTGGTAGAAATTTTTGGGAAATTAGCTAAAATCCCTCCTTTTCCCAAAAAAAAAATCTGAAATGTAACGATCCGGACCAGGAATTTAAAATAATTAAAGAAATGACGATTTTACCCTCGGTTTTGGACGGGTTCGGGAATCACTTTTTGACTGGCAATGCTTTTGGGACTAGAACTCATGAGTTATTGGGTAGTTGCGTAGATCTCGAACTCACGAGTTCGTAGATAGGCGGCACGTGGAAAACGGAGACCCGGTGAGATTGTTACGGGTCTAGAAGCCTCAGGGGCAGTTTGGTCATTTTGGGAAAAGTAAAAAATTTGGGGATATTTCTTCTCCCTTTTCTGTCTCTACCCGGACAAGCTAGGACACCCCTCCCCTCTCTCCTGTATGACTCCCCCTCCCACCCGTGCGATCATTGAACCCCACCCCCCCCCCCCCCCCACAAACCCTCATCGGACCATGGCCGGGCCTAATCGACCGAAACCAAGGCCGTGGAAGGCTTCCCCGCGACTCCGCAAGTGGTTTGGGGTCATCATCGAGGTGGGAGCACCGCCGAAGACGACGGACGGACGAGGGAGGTGGACTGAAGCTTCTCAACCGTTTTTCGGCCAAACCCGGTACGATCTTGGAACTTTGACCTCATATTCAGATTGCTAGTGAAAAGTAGATGAAGTTACATATGTAAATCGTGAAAATGGATCAGGAAATAAAGGAGTTGGAAGCTCGTTGGAAATGGCGATTTTCGGCGAGAATTTCCAGATTCCGGCGAAGACAGACAGCGGCGAGCGGCGATGCGGCTGTCTTTTCCGGCGAATAATCGGTGAGACTCCGACGATGGCGGACGGCGATGCGGCCGTCTTCTTCGACGAATGATTCGGTCGGCGGTTGCTGACGTCAACTGTCAGTTGACCGTTGAGTCAACTTACGCCGTTAAGGGTTTGACGGAATATACTGACGGCGTTAGCATATTCTGTAAAAGGTTAACGAAGTTGACGGAACCCATCGCCGTTAGGGTTGACGGAATATTCCAATTTCGTTAGGAGATTCTGTCAGGTTTGACAAAATATTCTACCATGAGCAGTACCGGCGCGTGGCGAAGCGTGAGGGCGCGTGGCGGCGTGTAAGGGCGTGTGGCGGCCCATGAGGGAGCGTGGCTGGCGCGTGGCGAGTGTTCCGACCTTCTACCGGCTCGTGGGACCGATTCCAGGGTTATGGCAATGCGTGGCTAGGGTTTTGGGGCGTTTCAGATCGGATTTTGATGGTTTTGAGGCCATAGGAGTTCGTTTTGAGCCCTGTTTGAGTAATCCCAGCAGTATTGGTTAACCAACGATGCGGATTTTGACTCGGAAAGTTCGAGGAGTGGGATATGATTATATCAAGGGTTTCTTGGGGCTGGGGTTTTCCTTGAGACGGTACCTTAGGTGTACTGTGAACGCACTAGGTTTCCAGGATCGCGAAGCATGCATACTTCTAGGTATTAGGCAATCCCACGGGATTGTCCGATGATTGGAGTGGAGGATGTCTTTTTCCGCTACATTGTTGAGAGTTCTCCGACTGGCGTTAGAGGGTATGTCTCCGCCAGATCGTCGAGGGGTTCTCCAATGTTGGCGTTCGAGGGATCTTTCTCCATCATATTATTGAGATCTGAGGTAGCTCGGGGGAAGCAGGTTATCGAGTTACCACTCGGGGTGCTCAGGATGAGCAGGGTTATCGAGTTACCACTCGGGGGCTCAGGATGAGCCGGGATATCGAGAATGACTCGGAGTAAGTCAGTGAGACTTAATTCAACCAAGTCTGGTTCCTTCGTCATCCGGGTCAGTGGGTTGGTATGGGCGGTGACCCATATTGATGAGTTATTGATGGTTCACAAGAGGGTGACACGTCAGTTGTTTCGTTAGATTTCAGAGGAGATCATCCGAGGTAGTTTGTTAACTACTAGGCTATCCTGCGTTTTACAGGTAGAAGGTTCTGTCGGAACCCCTGTAAGGTTTATTTAATATTTCTAAGGATAAAAGGGTAATCCTGGTATTAAATTTTGTGGAAATAGGGGCTATCAGACGGGATAAGGGCTTTCTGCGGATTTCGAGGCAGAATTCGGGAAGGGTCCTTACAAGCATGCATACACGTATATTTGAATTAAATTCTTTTATGTATTGCTTTTGACAATTTCCAGAATTTACAAATCTTACTGGACACAGGTTTTCAAATATTTTAGTGAAAATGTGTTTTGGAGAAATGGCCTGGTTTCTTAGACTCTATTTATATGTTGTCTTGATGTGATAACGATTTATTGGTTTTGGGCCATAAATGATTTTTCAATGAATTTGGCTTAGGTCAAGAAACAAAGATTTCAAAATACGGATTTGGTTTTTACAGGTTTTTCTGTCCTCGATGTCAAGGTTGCTCCGACTGGCGTTGAGGGTTTTGCTCCGCTGGTTCATTGAGGGTTCTCCGACTCTGGTGTCGAGGGTTTACTCCACCGGGTCGTTGAGGCTGTCTACGCATAGCACAGGTTTCTGCACAACTCGAGGTCTATCAGGTGTGCAGGATCAAATTTTCTCCGACTGGTGTTGAGGATTGCTCCGTTGGTTCGTTGAGGGCTCCGACTCTGGTGTCGAGGGTTTACTCCGCCGGGTCGTTAAGGATGTCTATGCCTAGTATAGGGTTCTGCACAACTCGAGGTATATCGAGTGTGTGGAGGGACTTTCGGGAACTGTGGTTTGATGTGTCCAGGTTGATTTACATGATTTGAACTCCTTTGAGGATGGTTTTCAAAGCAGGGTTGCGGACCACAAAATGTTTTCATTATTTGGATTTTTGTGGGTCCCACCGAATGTTTTTACAAAAGATGGATTTTTTTGGCAAGCTTTTGGCTTGTCTTTATGAACTTGTTTGAAAAGAAATGTTGTGTATCCACGCATTGTTTTATACATGATGAAGGGTCTTCTCCATCACGTAATCGTCAAGGTTTTCTTCGACTAGCGTAGGAGGGTATTTCTCCGTCAGATCTTTGACGGGTTCACCGATGCTGGCGTTGTAAGGTAGTGCTCCGCTAGATCGTTGAGGCTGACTGCACGTCGTAAACGTACCCCTATCCGACACCTAGTTTCGAGGTATTTTTGGGCATGTAACGTCATGATCTGAGGTGATGGTAGTCATGTTGAGAGTAGGGCCGCGGTGGAATTTTCAGGCTCAGAAACTTGTTTCAAGGTATGTTCCGGGTTCTGGTGCCTCCAGGATGTCTCCTGGATGTCATTCTCGCCTACGGTTTGTTGTCGAGACTGGAATAAAGAAATGTGCAGAGTGCATGGGTTCTATTGGGAATCGCGTCTGGGGCCAAGTTCGTGTCAGTGGTGACGCGAGAGAACTTGAAATAGGAGGTTGGTTCTTTGACCTGTGTTAGGGAAATTTCGGGAACGAAATTTCTGTAAGGAGGGGAATTTGTCACCCAGACTAGGAATTTAAAATAATTAAGGAAATGACGATTTGACCCTCAATTTTGAACGGGTTCGGGAGTCACTTTTTGATGAGCAGTGCTTTTGAGAATTTTTCTTGGGTCGTTGCGTAGGTCTCGAACTCACGAGTTCGTAGATAAGTGGCACGCGGAAAACGGAGACCCGGTGAGATAGTTACGGGTCTAGAAGCCTCAGGGGCAATTTGGTCATTTTGGGAAAAGTAAAAAAATGGGGGATATTTCTTCTCCCTTTTATGTCTCTGCCCAGACAAGCCAGGACACCCCTCCCCTCTCTCCTGCTCGACTCCCCTTCCCACTCGTGCGATCATCGAACTCCCCCCTCATTGGACCATGGCCGGGCTGAATCAACCGAAACCAAGGCCGTGGAATACTTCCCCGTGACTCCGCGAGTGGTTTGGGGTCATCATCGAGGTGGGAGCACTGCCGTAGATGACGGACGGATGAGGGAGGTGGACCGATGCTTCTCCGCTATTTTTCGGCCAAACTAGGTACGATCTTAGAACTTTGAGCTCATATTCGGATTCCTCGTGAAAAGTAGATGAAGTTACATGTGTAGATCGTAAAAATCGATCAAGAAATGTAGAAGTTGGAAGCTCGCCGAAAATGGCGATTTTCGGTGACAATTTCCAGATTTCTGCGACAGCGGACGACAGCGCGGCCGTCTTCTCCGGTGAGAATCCGACGACGGTGGACGGTGGCGTGGCCGTCTTCTCCAGCTACCTCCGGTGAATGGTTTGGCCGACGGTTGCTGACGTCAACCGTCAATTGACCGTTGAGTCAACTGACGCCGTCAAGGGTTTGACGGAATATGCTGATGGTGGTAGCATATTCCGTCAAAGGTTCACGGAGTTGACTGAACCGTAACGCCGTCAGGGTTGACGGAATATTTCGATTTCGTTAAGAGATTTTGTCAGGTTTGACGGAATATTCCGTCAAGGTTGACGGAATATTCTATAGTGAATAGTGCCGACGCGTGGTGGCGCGTGGGGACGCGTGAGGGCGGGTGGCAGGTGCGTGGCGAGTGTTCCGGCCTTCTACCGGTGCGTGGCGGCGAGTGTGATTATCCAGGGTCACGGTGACGCGTGGCTAGGGTTTTGGGACGTTTCGAATCAGATTTTGAGGCCATAGGAGTTCATTTTGAGCCCCGTTTGAGTAATCCCAGTGGTATTGGTTAACCAACAGTACGGGTTTTGACTCGAAAAGTTCGAGGAGCTGGGATATGATTATATCAAGGGTTCCTTGGGGCTGGGGTTTTTCTTGAGACTGTACCTTAGGTGTACTGTGAACGGATTGGGTTTCCAGGATCGCGAGGCATACATACTTCTAGGTATTAGGCAATACCACGGGATTCTCCAATGATTGGCGTGGAGGGTGTCTTTCTCTACTACATTGTTGATGGTTCTCCGACTAGCGTTAGAGGGTATGTCTCCGTCAGATCGTCGAGGGGTTCTCCAATGTTGGCGTTCGAGTGATATTTCTCTGCCATATCGTTGAGGTCTGAGGTAGCTCAGGAGGAGTAGGTTATCGAGTTACCACTCGGGGTGCTCAGGATGAGCAAGGTGGTCGAGTTACCACTCAGGGGCTCAAGATGAGCCGGGATATCGAGTATGACTCGGAGTAAGTTAGTGAGACTCAATTCAACCAAGTCTGGTTCCTTCGTCATCCGGGTCAGTGGGTTGGTGTGGGCGGTGACCCAGATTGACGATTTATTGACAGTTCACAAGAGGGTGACACGTCAGTTGTTTCGTTATATTTCAGAGGAGATCCTTCCAGGTAGTTTGTTAACTACTAGGCTATCCTGCGTCTGACAGGTATAAGGTTCTGTCGGAACCCCTATATGGTTTCTTTAATATTTTTAAGGATAAAGGGTATTCCTGGTATTAAATTTTTTGGAAACAGGTGCTGTCAGACGGGATAAGGGCTTTCTGCGAATTTCGAGGCGGAATTCGGGAAGGGTCCTTACATGAAATCCCTCATTCCATTTTAGGAACCAAAACAAGAAATTAAAAATGGGTATTTTCATTTTTGGCCCAACCTATATATACCCTCCAAGGACTAATTTGCAATTTCCTATTTCTCTCTCTTCTCTCATCTTTGTCTTCTCTCTTCTTTTTTTCTACAAAGAAGGAAGACATGTGATGAAGATGATGAAGATCTGATGAAGATGAAGATGATGGGAAAGGTTTCGTCCTCTTCCTCTTCGAATTCTTCCTCTACCTCTGCTTCCACTTTTTTCTCTTCTCTTTTCATCTTCATCATATCTTCATCATCTTCATCAGATATTCGTCATCTTCATATGAAGATGAAGATGAAGATCTCCAGATGAAGAAAAAGATGAAGATCACCATATGTAGATGAAGGGGGAGGTTGTATCCTCTTCCTCTTCGTCTTCTTCCTCTTCGTCTGCGTCTTCTTCATCTTCCTCTGCATCTTGTTTTTTCTCTTTATCCTCATCTTTATCTAGATTTTTGAGTTTCGCGGTTAGTTACCGGTTAGTTTCCACTTATATACCGTTGGTGACCATTTAGTTACATAAACAGAAACCCATGAAGATGAAGATGAAGAGAGAAAAGAAAAAAGAGGATGCAAAGGCAAAGGAAGAATACGCAACCTTCCCCATCATCTTCATTTGGAGTTCTTCATCTTCATCAGATCTTCATCATCTTCATCACATGTCTTCCTTCTTTGTAGAAAAAAAGAAGAGAGAAGACATAGAGAATTGAGGAGAGAAGAGAATATAAGATATAGCGAGAACTGAGAACTGAGAAATTTCAAATTGGTCATTGAAAAGTATATATAGATTGGGCCAAAAATGCAGATACCCCTTTTTAATTTTTTTTTTTTTATCAATTCCCTTTTTAATTTCTTTGGTTCCTAAAATGGAATGAGGGATTTCAGGTTTTTTTTTGGGACAAAAAAGGGATTTTAGCTAATTTCCTTAAAATTGTTTTCACCAGTATCATGCTTTGATTTGGATTTAGGTTTTAGAGGTCAAAGCTTGGAAACAAAGCAACACGAAACATATGGTGATGTTCACTTTCCCCACACGGCACCCGCTTTGGTCCTGTGTATCTGCTGGCTCCATGTGATGTTGACTTAGAGCAAATCATGTCATGACACGTCAGATGAAAGACCATCAAAGTCCAATTTAAAGGTTATACGAGATATGAGTGGCCACTAAGGCTTCGCTAGGAGACGAGAAATTGGTCTTGGTGCACACACTTCTAGTCTACACGTAGTTGTTGAAAACCCAAACCAAGATTACTTACTACAATTGATTCCTTCAAGTCAACCTTACCACATTGTAAGATCCTATATATTTCTTGCTTCCCAAGCTCAATAATGGGACTTTCTTTGACTAGTTTTAAGGATTTGGTTGGTGATTTGTAGGTGTTTCACGTGATAAAAGATGGAAATACAGATATTGCATATGATTTTAAATAAGTCGTTCTCATAAATTTTCGACAAAATTTGGTCAGGAATATTAGAAATTTGTGATTTTTACTATTGCAGAATGCTAATTGTAATGCAATGTTGAGGGTACCATTTCATGATTTTTATTCTGGGTTGTTACAAGTTCAACAATCCTTGAATTTGTATTACAAGATTCAAATGAATAGACCCTTTGGAACTATGGAATCTGAACACAAAAAACTCAAGTCGTATGAGACTCATGTTTGGGGACCGGAAATAACGCTACGTTCCTTTGACTTCGTTTTCTAAAGGATAAAGGACAAAGGACAAAGGTACGGGTGGGCATTAATAGGGTAGGATCGTCAAATGGGCTTCTTTTTAGGGTACGTATAGATGGGTTTATACCCATTTAAATGAGCTTATACCCATTTAGATGAGCTTATACCCATATACAATTCATTTTCAATTTTAAAAGATAATTCCGTACCTTATCCAATGTTTAATTGTACTATTTGTTTTTTTTTTTCATTTTTTTTTTCTGCTCTACTTTAAGAAACTAAGCACTCTCAAAATTCTTAAAAATAACCTTAGGTTCCTAGTATATGAATAAAATTAATTCAAAAATACTACTAAATTACAACATTAATTTCTTAATTCAACCAATGGGTAAATCCATTCCCTACCCAAAAAGACTGGTAATTTATACCCATCTAAAATTCAGCCAATTTATACAAAACTCATGTACACCCATAGGTATTTTGCCCATCCCTAATCATGGGTTAGATTTACCCAAAGTCCAAATCTACCCACACAGTGCAATCTCGAGAACTCCTGAGGTAATCAATTGCATGCTCCTTTACGTTATGTTTGAAATAGTAACTTGAAAATACGAAAAGATTTATTTAAATTATGTATTAAGAAATGCCCTACAAACCATTAAACAGAGCTTTGCAATAATTGGGGCATTAAAACAAGATTGTTCCTCGCTGCTAAATGCTAATAATGATACATGTTGTTGTTACAAAGGTCTCATTACCAATCACTGTTAGTAACTACAAGTGCAGCAATATGCCAGCAGAGTGTTGACAGGCCGGGAAGGATGATAGAGTTAACTTACTAATGAGTAATCACATTCGTAACTTCGTGTCACCCTGCAGAACGTAGATCAACTGCTTCAACAAATCGAGATTTTCTTCGCCTCTTCGCTTCAGGAGTGCACCGTATTGGGCCGCCATCCTTTCCAAGTTTGAGAGGCAACTTGCCGTTTGTTTGAGAAGGCAACTCTGCTGATTTATGTACCTTAGAAGATGACTTGACTGCCGGAGATTTCTCCGTCCTGGTGTTGACGTTGTCAACTTTTTTATGTGGTTTTCTCAACGGAGACTTGACTCTCTTTCTTGACAACCGAAATCCAGTCTCCACCCTTCTCTTGTCATGCCTAAGGAGTCGAACATGGAAGGGGTTCACGGCTGTGTAACAAACCGAGTCTCCACCAACCTGACCCCTATCCAACTCAACGTTTCCATTGTTTACCTGAAAATTACCATATTCAATAGGGATTCAGCTGTCATTCAACTAATACGACCTTATTATAACAACTATCTAACTAGTATGACGTTACACATTATCTTTTGAAACAAAGGAAACAGGTGCTTATTCTTCTTGAAAATTGGGTAAATCA
Organism: Oemleria cerasiformis; assembly: GCA_037349345.1. Lineage (NCBI taxonomy): Eukaryota > Viridiplantae > Streptophyta > Magnoliopsida > Rosales > Rosaceae > Oemleria > Oemleria cerasiformis. Next base: position 71,491 of record JAZGTL010000208.1, on the reverse strand, counting down.
AAGCTAACACACATTGGGGTCTAGCAACCCCAAGTAAATCAAAGCAAAGAGGTTCGTATGATAAACAAGAGAAATACCAGTTGCAGCAGTGCTGAAAAACTCCGAGCGACATCATACTTTTCTTGACCTTTTACAACATCAGCAAATGACAAAACATTTCCGTTGTTTGGTTCAGACGATATTCTGTCAAGAATTCTTTCGCCGTAATCATGAATATCAAAAGCAGGGTGTGATTCCTATGCAAAACATAGCATTTCTTTAGCTTGAACCAGCAGAGGAAAAACAAGAAGAAAGCAGGTAGAACAACTATTGGTTGTTTCGATTCTTTCTAATAAAAAAAAAATAGAGGAAAATGTTGACACACAGCAAGGAAGCAAAACATATGCAACCTACTTGCTCTTCTAAATTGTGCTCAATTCTCTGTTTCCATGTCAAAACGCGAGCAGCCAGTTCAGTTTGTTTTTCGGTTTGAGCAATGCTAGCAAGAAGAGCGTCCTACAAAAAAGAACATAGGTAATCAAAATAATTGCTGGTAATTGCTAAAGTACAAAATATAAAGATAAGGCTAAATAATTTAGCCAAAAGGGGGAAAGGAAAAAGAACAAGGCAAATTATTTCCATTGATGACAAGAATCGCCTAGATGCCATCATAAAATATGGACTAGGAGCTTTCTTCAATGATCTTGTCATCTAAGAAGCCTTCAAAAACATTGATGTGTCTTCTAAGGGGCATTTTTTTCACATCTAAAAACAGAACCAATCTAGCGTCATGCAAAGGAAAATTTGAGGACTAACATAGCAGAGAATCAAGAGAGCAATCTTACATATGCATCCTCAATGGGCTGAAATAAGGATTCCAGCCTTAAAAAACATATATTTAACTCTTTTAGGAAAACCACTGTTCTTCAGACTATTGGTCTCAATTAGCAAGTGTTCTATGTACAAATCACAGTATACAATTTATGCTATAGATCAAGCTATCAAATTCTCCCTGGGAATTAAAATATGACTCAGTAACCCATTAACTAAACCTCCCCAAACTCAGAGAGATTCAAAAGTCCAGTAAACAAGATATAATACAGGTCAACATTTCACTATTACCACAACAAAGAAGCAAAGTTTCACTATTTCCACAACTCACCAGAAGCAAGGTTGGAAATATATACTTACTAGGTGAGAGCGACATAAATCTTCCAGACTTGCATGAGGATTTGAATCGTCATATCCAAACACTTCATCAGTACCAAACTGTGGACCACCATCCTCATTCTGCATAATAAATATACAAGTACTCTATTAAAGTTCCCAGTTAATTTTGATTGATCAATAAACAATTAACTGCTCTGCCTAACCTTATCATTGTAAGGAGGTACATCTTCATCCATGAACATATTTTCTGGCATGTCAACATCTGGATGCCCAAACTCAGGGATCTCATTATCATTTTCAGCATCCTCATTTGCATCCGTAGGATTGCAAAAAGCATCAAAGTTTTCATGTCTTCCACTAACAAGTGATTGCCGCAGCTGTAGTAATAAAGAAGGCAGGTTCACCAATCAACAAAAAGAGAAATCTCCAATAAACCAACCGTAACACAAACCTTTTCAAATAATGGAGGAGACTGGGACCCCTTTTGTCTCTCGTCGGAATGGCGTTGCTTATCCCACATCTCTGTTAGCTCTGGACTAATAGTACCATGTAGTTTTGCAGGTGGAAACAGTGTAATCATAGAGACGTGCTTGGTAGAATTAACCCCTTTCCTTTTACAAGCTTTGACTGGTAGGGGAAAACACAACATAAGAGTTAGATATGTAATGCATTATAAGTGCAACTTAGGCTACCCACGGAAAAAAAAACACTTGTAAACAACCTTTTCTAAAAGGTTTTACTTTCAAGTTCCCAGGTTCATGAGGATTCAAAGGCTTCCATAGATCATCTTCATCATCTGATTCATCTAAATCCCTGGGCTCTGAATATCTATCATCCATATCAAATCCATGAGTACCATCATCGAAGTCATTGCAAGCAGGAGGATCAGGCCTAATATTACAATTGTTTGCCTCAAAACTGCAACCAACCCCAGGAGATAAATTAACATTAGGATCCCTGGACTTCTGGACAGACAACATATGAGCTGTTCCACCTGAACGATGTGTTGGAGACTGATGACTTTTTCGTGTTGAGGAGACCCTATAAGCACTATTTTGCCCTTTACTAACTCCATCCCCACTTAAATAATCATGCACTGCCACTGCATCACACGGATCCAATAAAATGAAATCCTGGTAGAGATCGTTGGTGGCCAGCTGCAAATACAATTAAGGGGAAAAAATAGATTAATATATTTAGAAAGGGGTCCAAATAAATTACATACATAAATTAGAAAGTGACCCAAAAATTAATAAATGGAAGAAATAATGGTACCAGATATGACTCTAATTCTCCGAAATCACCAGTAGTATCTAAGCAATCACCTTCAAGTACAACTAGATTTGCTGGGGGCTTTACAAAGGAATTCAAAGCAGCATCTCTGCCCGCTGGACTATCTAAACAATTCTTTGCTTCCACTACAAGGAAAATTGATTTCAGTGGATGATTGAATCACAGTACCCCATAATCAGCTAGATAGTAATGACTATTGAGTACCTGCTATATCATCTAAGCCCCAAAACACATCATTTCCTTCATCAGAAACAGCATGGGAACTTTCGCCTTCTTCAGGCCGAACTGATGCACCTTCGGATTGTTTATGCTGCCTATTTGAAAGATACATTAAATAAGAAAAATAACGAGAAAGAGGGAGAGAGAAGAAACTCCAATTCATAGTTTGTTATGGAACATAGAACAGTTATGGCAAAATTGATGAAATCGGTTATCATCATCATCATCACCATTACCACCATAATCAATATCTTTGCCTAGCAGTGGAGACTTTAGACACAACTCAAGCTCAACCCAAAGCAGTTATTTGATTATTTCAAGACACAACCACTAGATTGGCACACATATCTTGCATTTTCCAAATACATAAGGTCAGCAATATGAACTTCTTCAATTCTTTTCTCTCAATCCAGTGTCTCCTATTATCTTTATTATTCATATTTTGGATCTATATTTTCATATTGCTTCTTCCCATGTTAGTCTTACTCAGCCTCTTTGTCATTTTTTACCTTCTAATTTAACTTCTCTTCTTTGGTATATGTGAATCTAGTGCCCTATGTTATATATTCCCATACCACCTAATCCTATTTTCTCTTCTCTCGTCATAAATAGGTGGAACTACCAGTGTTTCTCTAACAAAGTTCTTACAAAAAAGAAATTGATGAGATTTGATAATCAACCATATTGAACAAATTAGCAACTCCAAAGTAAAGATTTCAGACCCTGGCAACCATTGAAAAACCCAAACACTAGAAAAGCAAGCTAGTAACTTAGGACTGAACACAACCATTAAGGAAACTGATACAGACATGGTTTCTTAGAATAATAATAGTAATAGTATGAATACAAACATATGTATTTGGTTTCAGATAGACATAAAGTACAAATCTTTATTCAAATAATATTATTGCCCTATAAACTTATGAAAAAATAATAAGACCCACGCAGTCAAAAATTCACATTCAAGAAACTTAACAATAAAACTAAAAAGCATTTCATGAGGAAAAGAAAAGAAAAAAAATCAACCCTTTCTGGGAAAGGAACTCCAAAGCACGCACAACCAACGAGTACAGATATTCCACCTTCCGACTATACACTTGGACCGAACCCTGAAGCAGCAGTGCAGCTACATCCAACCAAAATTATCACAAATCATCCAGAAATGAAAAAGATTTACAGAAAAACAAGTCATTCCAGATAAAAGGAACACCTTCGGCGAAATTAATAGCGACATGGCCTTCGGCTTCAGTGGGTATTTCACCGGAGCAAATCTTCAGCAAATACTCTTCGAGTTTTTGTCCGAGATCGAGTTCCCAATTAGATTCTAGGTCACGCTCTGCCTGCACCCTATGAAATCCGCCACCGCTTCCACTCCCACTTGGTTCGCCACTAGTGTTAGTCATCTTCTGTGAGTTGAATTGGGTATTGGCGCATTGTAGAGGTCCTGGAGTTTAGGCGAAGGCTAGGGTTTTTCAATTTGGGGGTTTTCAGAAAGTGGTAATTTTCAATGTCAACGCGAAACTTGAATTTGCACTGGTTGAAAGACTAAAGTCGAAGACTTTCGCTCACTCTGCAATTCCAAGCTTGGATTGGAATAGAGAGAAACTAAGAGATAGAGCGACTGAGCGAGCAGGGCCAGAGAGAGAGAAAGAGAGTGAGATTCAAAATATTTCGAGGCCCTTTTCCCGCTCCCATGTAATTGTAGTAGTTTTCTGCAATTCCCAATCTCGATTTATTTAAACAGAGCTGATTTTGACAATTTATAAATTATTTACTGTATTCTATTTATTTATTTATTTTAATGATTTTCTTATTTTTTTTCTGAATCAAACTTCCAAACTTATCCATTTTTTTTTTAATTTAATATATTTTATTTTTATTTCATTTGTTTATATAAAACATTTGAACATTTTTTTTCTCAAAAAACTATATTCTCCCGCTTTCTATTTTCATAATTATGAGTACTATATTTCTACCATTAAAATATAATGGTAGTCCTAAGCTGCTTGAATTATATGGACATGTTATTGCACATGTACATGATCAAAAATATTTGTTGCAATATGATAGAAAGATGCATAGGCGATGGTAAATAATAGTATTTGGTAATGGTTTATTGTTAGATTATTAAGTTATTGTGAATTTTTAAATTCTAATAAAATAAAGTAAATTAAGAGACAATATGCAAGTTTGGAAGTTTGATTCATAAAAAAAATAAGAAAACATTAAAATAAAACGATGGAGTTCAGTAAGTAATTTGTGAAATGTCAAAATCAGCTCTCTATTTAATTTGGGTTATTTTAGCCTCTTGCACTTTCGTTAGGCGAATACTAACATGTTTAATAACATGTTTACAATTTTTTTAGGATGAATTTGTTTACAATTTTTTTAGGACGAATTTGTTTACAATTACAGTATTACGAAGGATCATATCGGATGTGGGTCGGAGTGAAAATCAGCGATATTTAAATGCAAAATTTGATAGTTTTATATAATATTGAAATTTGATATAAAATACAGGTAGTATAGTGTAATTGTCCTATTTTTATTATATATATTTTATTGTAAAAATTAAACTGAAAAATAATTTTTGAAAATTTTATTTGGTTTAATTTTTTTAATAAAATAATGATATTGGGGATGTGGTATTATATTATACACATTGGGTATCAACCTTACATTTTACAAGAGTTAAACCTGAGACCTCCCACCACTATACATGGGTATTAACTGACACGGTTCAGTTTTGGACTTTTACCGGTGTAAAAATCGTTATTTTTCGATTCGGTATATCACGATTTTGGGTACGTGTTTCAAATATTTGGTATGTATCATACAAAACTATTTGATTTCGATTGAATCGATACTTTTTCAATATTGGGCCGCCAAATAGAAATTTCTTAATTTTTGGGCAATCTATAGTTTTCCATGCATTAATGTAATAGTAATATACAGTGGAGATTTCCTGAGCATAGTAATATATTTGATGATCATAGATGAAGAGGCTAGAACCGATCTCAGCCTTTTTTACCTCGTCGGGTGAAATCAGAACTGTCCTTGAGGAACTTTCTCAGCAAGTAAAACATCAGTATCATCTCTCTAAGACGATATCAATTAACCGAAATGTCGTGCTCGTGCGACCAAACATAGCTAGTCTATTCGGGTCACCGCCCACACCAAACCCACTGACCACGATAACGAGCATTCACTCACAGGTGTTTCGAATTTCGATCAAAGCCCATGATAATTGTCGTCAACTCATATCAGCTGGCATGGTCCTCGGCTATCTAATCACATATAAGCCGGCATGAATCATCGGCTATCATATCACATAAGCCGGCATGCCACCTCGGCTTTCATATCACATAAGCCGGCATGACCATCGGCTATCATATCTATCTCATCTGCCAGCATAATCCTCGGCTGACATATCACATAAGCCGGCATATCCCTTCAGCTATCATATCTCATCAACCGGCATAACCCTCGGCTGGTATATCACCTAAGCCGACATATCCCTCGGCTATCATATCTCATTAGCCGGCATAACCCTCGGCTGATATATCACATAAGCCGGCATATCCCTCGGCTATCATATCTCATCAGCTGGCATAACCCTTAGCTAGTATATCATATAAGTCAGCATATCCCTCGGTTATTATATCTCATCAGCCGGCATAACCCTCGGTTGGTATATTACATAAGATGGCATATCCCTCGGCTATCACATCTCATCAGCTGGCATAACCCTCGGTAGGTATATCACATAAGCTGGCATATCCCTCTACTATCATATCTCATCATCCAGCATAACCTCGACTGGTATATCACATAAGCCGGCATATCCCTCAGCTATCATATCTCATCAATCGGCATAACCCTCTGCTGGTATATCACATAAGCCGACATGACCATCAGCCATCATATCTCATCAGTCGGCATAACCCTCGGCTGGTATATCATGACTCAATCATAATCCCAAGTATCCCAATGGCATTGTAGTTGCACGAGTCACTCGCTAGTGACAGGACTGGGTGTCTTTGTTCGTACCACAACCACGTGAAGGACTAGGTGCAAGCACCATCACCACGAGTCCCCCTAGGAGCTCTGGGACCATATCGACTCATAAAGCTTGGGGACAGGACTGGCGCTGCTTAACTAGTACAGAGCAAGTTCATGTGAACAATCACATGGAGGACTGGTATGTGGCTTACAGACATGTACGACACTAGCGACCACCATACGGGCATACCATAACTCGACATAACATTCAACTCAACATTGACCACTAACTCAACAGGACTTACATGACTCATGACACTGACGCACAACTCATATACTAAGCCGACATGCTTCGACCGTAGTATCCTTAAGTTGACTCGTATGCTACGCTAGCATGCCTCCTCTGCGATAGCATACCCATACTGACTCATGTGCTATTCCGGCATGACTCCTTGACGATAGCACTATGATTACGTATCACTCTGTCTCGATTATCGTAATCATCGTGTTCTTCGTTTCACATCGATATTCACCATTAAGTCATGGTTCGATATCATAACTAGTATTTCGGAATCAACCCTCGAGACATTATGTTACAGTGGTAGTTTATACTCGTTCCGGAGTAATTTACTATTCATGGGGTTTCCAACCCTATATATGTATTCTCCAATGCCGTGCCCTAAAGGTAACCCGTGGCATAGTCTAAGATTACTATTGCATAATTAATTCTATCAACCTCCCTAAGCATCACATTCGTCAAGCATCCAATGATATAAGATTGCATAATCATAAGTTTAGGGAAGGAAGTTCACTAACAGTCGGGCATAATTGAGTTGGGAAGATCCATCGTTGCATGGATAACTGTTCGGTTATTCCCGAACATTCCCTCGATGTCCATCTAGCGTGGTGTGATTCTCCATGGTCACCTCGTCTAAAATTCCAATCAAAATGGAGCATTGGTACTAATAAACCCTTAATTAAATGATTAAACAGGCCCTCTAGCCCTCGGGCTTAAACTCGCCCCTTAAATAACTCAATGCATACTTAAATTGCTCAAACGGGGCTCTAAACGGATTCAAGTAGCCTCAAAACTGTCAAAAATAGATTAGGGGTGTCTCAAAACCTTAGACACACATCACTGTGGGTCGGGAAATGAACCCACGCGCCGCCACGCGCCTAACGAACCCACGCGCCGCCACGCGCCGCCACGCGTCACTCGACGGTCACGCGCCACATGCCCCCACGTGCGTCTCACTTATCTGCACAGTCACGGTGGAATATTCCGTCCCTCTGACAGAATATTCTGTTAGGTTTAACAGAATGTTCTGAAGGAATCGAAATATTCCATCCACATTAACGGTATTAAGGCTCTGTTATGATGCCGTTAGAGTTAGCATATTCCGTCAATTGTTGACGGCGTCAGTTGACTTAACAAATGACTAAGTGCTGACTGAGTTGCTGACTATGTTTCCAGGTGACTGCCACGTTAGCCGCCAGACTGTAACTAGTGGTTGGAATTCTCTCTAGAGAAGATGACCGGACCATCATCAACGCTACCGTCGACGGCGGCCGAAATCCGCCATTAACGACTGAGAATTCAAGCTTTTCCATATTTCTCAAAACTCAACCATTTTTCACGATCCACCCACCTAGAATCATCTACTCACAAGAACTCAAAAATGAGGTCAGGGCTTCAAGATCGTACCTGGTTTATCAGGAATTCGGCCTTGAAGTTTCGGCCAACTTCATCCCTTTGATCCGCCGTCCACGGCAATGCTCACGTCTCCAACATGGCATCAATTAAATCATGAGGATGGGAGGGATAGATTGGTGGCCTTGGATTGCCTCGAAATTGCCCAGAAATGGGTCGGTGGAGGTGGTGGGGTGCGGTGGTCGCACGGAGAGAGAGAGAGAGAGAGAGAGAGAGAGAGAGAAAGAGAGAGAGAGAAAGATCAAGAGAAGAGAGAGAGTGCAGGTGGACCAATAGCGGGAGAAGAGAGAAAGTTTTCTATTTATACTTTAGACTTTTAAAAAATTAACGTTACGTCCTTGTCATTTTGGACCCATAACTTGCTCGTACGAACTCCGATTCTTGAGTACCACTTGTCTACGCACTCAAGAGTTCGAGTAATACGTTGTGGTACGAGAAAAGTATCCAAAAGCAATTCCGATCGAAAAGTGATTGTAGGGCCCGTCGATAAAATAGGGGTAAAACGGTCATTTTGCAATTTCAAGTCTTTAGTTACGGCCCACAAAAACATTGGGCCTTCGCTAATGACCCATAACTCTTTTAGTTCGACCAGATACTTACCGAATTCTGTGGTTAAATTTTTAATTTCCAATTCATATTCCGGAACGGGGTTGTAACAATCTTCCCCCCTTATAAGAATTTCGTCCTTGAAATTCGCTTAGTGCTCATGGATGTCATATTCTCGCTTAATCCAAGTTAATTGTCCACCCAGTCCATCTACACCATGGTCCCGCTGTGCTACTTCTGATTCGACACCCTCGGCATTGTCGTACTTTCCGTAGTTTTTAGCATAAGAGATTGGATTGTATTTGGTTCATGAAGATAGATCCATCATTCCTCTTGTTTCAACTGTAGGAATTCATCTTTCATCATGTTGATGTACTCTTCAAGATACAATTTATTCTCAAAACGTTGCTAACAACCTCTCATTCATTTCAAATCTTCCACATGCAATAAATGTTTCTCAGTCTTCCATTCATCCTTAGTCGAATCACGCATAAAGAAAGCTATTGTGGCACTCATTTCCATGGTGGAAGTTCCATCATCTCAACAGTCCCATCTACAATATCAAATCCAAACTTCTATCTGACTACAGTCTTCATGTTCGGGGAATTCAATAATGGCATCAGAGTGGAAATCTCCCAATGGAGTACGACTTATGCGTACACAAAAGCATTGTCCTCCCTTGACCATTCCAAGTGCATAGGGGGACTGGTACTTTTAGAATAAACATCCCTCAGGCCACATAACCCCCATTTCATTGGTGATTGTTGAGGTCCAAACAACTTCACTCATTTGCTTCCTAGGGTAGATTGGAGAATGTCTAGTTCACACTTGGTTTTTGTTGTGATTCTACTTTGTTCACCAACCAGTAACATCTGTTGAGAGCTGTCGATTAAGTCATCAAATTTCCGACATTTGGCTTCTCATTAACCAAACTCAATGTTGACTTGTTTAAACGTCCATGAAGACGACATCATTCCTTTCCTTGTCAACTCATTCAAATTTGACATACAGCTTGGATGTTTCACTCTAATTATTCCGGAGTCCACTTTGCACTTTCAGCAGGCTTATACACAAACAAGCCAAACCCTTTAGGCCTCTAATGTCCATAACGCACCATGTAACCCATATTGCATGGTTCCGATGCTTATTGGGCGATAAGTGGCACCAACTTCGCTAGCAAGCCAAATACTCCAAGCGAATGCTCGAACTAGGTATGTACGGTTCCAGGTAACCATTTTTGCCAGACCAAGTTGCTTAAGATCATGGAGTTTCTCCTCTGGTTAGTTGACTCCTTCCTTAACTCTAGAATTGAGAGAAGTTGCAATCATGTTAGAGGAGTGGAAAAGATCGTCAAATCAGTTTCCTCATAGCGTATGGTAGGCTCCAGTGTAGTGTAGATTCTCGAGAGGATGACATATGGATCGAGGTCCCCTTATTGATCATTCTATTTATCCATCATCCCCGTCCTTTGCATTCTTATTTCTCAATGTATGGTTGCCCACTTATCATACGCTAGGGAAATCGCTTTTTCCCTAAAAGAAGGCAATAGTACTCAAGAGGCTAGGTTGGCCTATTGTCCATATCAACATCCTTACCACGTCTAACACACCCTTGACTCTTTCCAGTTTTAGATGTTATGAGGTCTTAGAATTCGACATAAGTTCCCACTGTTCATTGCATTTATCCATGTTATTTGTTGTCATATTATTCCCGACCATCGGGGTGCCACTGAATAATCGTCATTCGCTAGAAGCAACTACCAATCCTTAGGCGTCACGTAACTTTTCTAGATAGGCTCATAATGTTGCCCGTCCAACTGGTGCACGTACGCTACCCCCACACACTATGTGTCTCATCTAGAAGGTCTTACCACTAGGTGAGAGCACACTACGGTTACTATCCGTATTCTCATGCATCGGGACCTTCGTCCTTGGACTTAGCTTGACAAAATTGGTCACCTCTCAGGGTCATCCGACCTCTGCACTCATAGGGGCGTCTCCAATCCAGAGACCTCGTCTGGTCTCCCGAATAGAGTGAGTCTTTTTTATCGTCTGAATGTAGCTTCTAATAGCTGTTGTAATGCTTAATCCTTCCCTGGATTCGGATCGTATTCCATGAGGAGTCATCTTTCACTCTCTCAAATATAATGTCTACGAACGGAATCACTACCGTCACGCTTACCGTCGAATAACTCGTTCACACCACCCAAACGAGTCTCACTACTCATTTTCACCACCCGAACGCCGTTAGCATATTCTGTCAATTGTTGAAGACTTAACGATTGACTAACTGCTGATTGGGTTGCTGACTGTGCTACCACGTGGCTTCCAAGTGGTTGTCTCGTCAGCCGTCGGACTAGAACTGGTGGTCGGAATTCTCGCGGGAGAAGATGACCGGACCACCGTTAATGTCGCCATTGATGACGGCCAGAATCCGCCATTAACGGCCGAGAATTCAAGATTTTCTAGATTTCTCAAAACTCAACCATTTTTCACGATCCACCCACCTATAATCATCTACTCACTCCCAGGAACTCAAAAATGAGGCAAGGGCTTCGAGATCGTACCTGGTTTGGTTGAAATCCGACCTAGAAGTTTCGGCCAACTTCCTCCCTTCGATTTTCCATCCACGACGATGCTCATGCCTCTAATAGGGCATCAATCGACTTGTGAGGATGGGAGGGATAGATTAGTGGCCTTGGATTTCCTTGAAATGGCCCAGAAATAGGTCGATGGTGGTGGTGGGGTGCGATGGCCGCACGGAGAGAGAAAGAAAGATCGAGAGAAAAGAGAGAGTGCAAGTGGACTAATAGCGTGAGGAGAGCGAACGTTTTCTATTTATACTTTGGACTTTACAAAAATTACAATTACGTCTTCGTCATTTTAGACCTGTAACTTCCTCGTACCAACTTCGATTCTTGAGTGCCACCTGTCTACGCACTCAGGAGTTCAAGTCGTACGTTTTCGTACAAGAAAAGTATCCAAAAGCGTTCTCGATCGAAAAGTGACTGCCGGGTCCATCAATAAAAAAGGGTAAAATGGTCATTTTGTAATTTCAAGTCTTTAGTTACGGTCCACAAAAACATTGGGCATTCACTAATGACCCAGAACTCTTTTAGTTCGACCCGATACTTACCGGATTTCGAGGTTAAATTTTAATTTCGAATTCATATTCTGGAAGGGGTTGTAACACTGGAGATCAGACGCGATTTAGAGATACGCGATCTGGACATCAGATGCGGTTTGGAGATCGCATGAGGACTGCAATTGTTATCAAATGGTCCAGCTAGTATCGATTGTTCCAACTATTATTAACATTGCAACTGTTGTCAAAGTTGTAACTGATTCATCAAAGTGAGGTCATCAACACTGCAACTATTATCAACACTACAACTATTATCAACACTACAACTGTTGGCAGAAATGCAACTGATGTCATTAAATGGAAGTTATCAACTCTGCAATTGTTATCATTGCTGTAACTAATGTCATCAAAATGAATCTATCAACTCTGCAACTATTGTCATCACTGTAACTGTTGTCTTCGCTACAACTGATGTCATCAAAGAGAAGTTATCAACACTACAACTATTATCAATACTATAATTGTTGTCATTGCTGCAACTGATGTCGTAAAAACAAATCTATCAACACTACAACTGTTACCAATTGCTACAATTATTGTCATCGAGCATTCCACTCTCTAGACAATTCTAGAATAGGGACAACTTATCTAATATTAACTACTATTTATTGAATACATTGCATATAAATTATTTGACTTTTCCTTGTGATAATGTACTCAACTTATCTAGCATTTCACTTTCTTTTCATTAATTCTAATTTATTGTTTTCTAAATTATGTTTGTACTCTTTCGATGATTTACGATGTTTTTTGTATATATTTTTATTTAAGAATATATTTTGGACCAATGGCAGATCTAGAAATTTTATTTCTCAGGTCTAAGTTATTATAAAAAAAAATTTCAACTGCCTATTGTATAGTTTCATTGCTGTTAACAAAAATGCAAGTAAATGTTATCAATCATGAACGTGCAATCATATATATATATATAGACAAATATTAACAAATATCCCTAAAATCTAACACATACGTTCCACTTCCCTAAATCAAAACAATATAATAATAACAATAAAAATAATTTAATAAAACGCAACAGATTTTTTTTAAATTAAAGTGAACTTGAAGATTAAACAAAGTTTTGATTAAAAATTGATAGGAATTTGGGAAGAGAGTAATATTCTAACTTCTAAATTTTAGGAGGTGTATTCCATTTAGATTTTGATGGGTTTTAATTGATTTAGAATGATAATGTGTTTTAATTGACTTATTTTTATTTCATATGATTTCACTTTATTCATGTTAAATTTCAAGAGATTTTATAATAAAGTTTCTATGGATTTTAAAGTGAGAAAATTGTCCAAAATCTCCCATTTGCCCAAAAACTATCCTAAAATCCCTCATTTCATTATCCTAATCTAAAGCAAGAAATTAAAAATGGGTATTTACACTTTTTCCCCAACTATAAATAGAAATGAGAAAAATCATATGACCCATTTAGCTACTTGGTTTCAACTGATTCGATTGTGGAGAAACAAGAGAGAACTTGAGTGGAGTTGGAAAAGGAGGAGAGTGGGAGGCAGCGAAGTGTGGAGTTGCTCACCGTCCCTCACAAACCAATTCAATTGCTCTCGGCCATCTCTCTCTTTCATCCCTCTGCGCTGTATCTCTCAGTTGTCCCTATCCACCGACTTTCTCTTTCATCCCTCTCCGCCGTCTCTCTTCGTCGTCCCTCTCCTCCGTCTCTATCCGTCGTCCCTTTCCGCCGTCTCTATCCGTCTTCCCTTTCCGTCGTCTCTATCCGTCTTCCCTCTCGTCTCTATCCGTCAATTGGATGAGGATGCCAAGGTCTCTGACTCTGAGGCAAGCCCAGAGACTGTGCCAAGTGCTGAAAGCGAAAATGTTTTTTCAGGTACATCAAATTGAACATTTATTTAGCGAAATTTTTTGGTTTTGTATTGAACATATCCTGAGAAAAATATCTTCTGGTGTGTGAATGATCTAAAACTATCTTTCTGCAGTGTTGAAACTGAATAATTGGGGTGGGCATCGATTAACTGAGGTTACATATGAAATTGATTTTGGAAATTGCAGTGAGGTTATATAAGAGGAGAGTACCAAATACTCATGGAACGTACTTGATTTCATATTTCCACGCACTTCCTTTATGTTTTCTACACCATAAAGTGACTACAATCAATCACCATGCACATCAAATGACACGTAAGAGACGGTAAGTTATATTCTCATTTGGAATCTACCACTAGATACCACTTATATACATGTTATCTACTGGTTATATACCGGTTTAAAACTTGTTAAATAACAATTATAGACCACTTATATATCGCTTCAAGACCATTTGAGGAGATGACCAAATACTCATGGAACGTACTTGATTTCATACTCCCACGTATTTCTCTTATGTGTCATATACCATGAAGTGACTAAAACCAATCACATTGCAAAGCCTACCTCAAATGACACGTAAGAGATGATAAATTATGTTCTCATTTGGAATTTATAACTAGATACCACTTATATACATTTTATCTCCCGGTTATATAACGGTTTAAAACCTGTTAATGAACAATTATAGACCACTTATATATTGCTTACAGACCATTAGAGGAGATGACCAAATACTCATGGAATGTACTTGATTTCATACTCCCACGTACTTCCCTTATGTTTCCTACACCATGAAGTGACTACAACCAATCACCTTACACTTGAACTACATAAGTTTCCAACATAAGTCATCATAATACAAAGGTTGTCAGCAAAAAATCGATGTACTTCACATTCTACATGTTCAAAACTGTCATCATTTTCAAACTGACAACATCAAAGATTAGGTTAAAATGGGTTAAGTTCTATAGCTTCCAACCATTAGTCCAGCATATTACATCTGCAGATTCAAACTTTCATCATAATACAAATACAAAGTACGGTGCTACAATTTGATACAAAGTAAGAATCGCATCAATGCAGTCCAAGGGAAGACAATCAATCATGATCAAGATAGTTCAACAAACATACAGAAACCATTTT
The DNA here is from genome assembly GCA_037349345.1 of Oemleria cerasiformis. Classification (NCBI taxonomy): domain Eukaryota; kingdom Viridiplantae; phylum Streptophyta; class Magnoliopsida; order Rosales; family Rosaceae; genus Oemleria; species Oemleria cerasiformis. The sequence goes on along the minus strand of JAZGTL010000208.1, from coordinate 56,436 downwards.
CCCAATATTCCCTAATATCAATTGCTACAGAAAGAAAGTGCAACCCATATCCATCGACCTGGAAATGGGTCAAACTAGCAGAATATAGATTTCTATCTGCAGAATATAGATCCTCCCTTTCTACCTCTTCAATTATCAACTTTACCTTGATAAAGCCATGAGAAAAGTGCAACATATTATAGGCCACATAGTCGGAGAAACACCTAGAACAGTGGTTCCACAAATTTGTATATATATTAGCATTGGCATAAGGCTGCACTACGGAAAATATTTCAAATTAGTCACTAACAGTCATTAGAGTTAGTATTGAGAAAAGTAAGGCAGCCAGTGATCTTGAGAATGACATATAATGATTTTCTTGAAATGAAGAAATCCTTCATGTTGAGCTATTGAATGGTTAAACTTCTTTAAACATATTTCTTTGATGTGTCAGTTATTAGCTCAAGTATTTTGCATTTTGATAAAAATTGCCAAACATCTCTAGAAAAAATGTTGTTCCATGTAAAAGGGAATGATCTTTAAGATAATATTTGCAATAAAAGAGTAACTCAAACCTTTCTGGAAGAGGAGCACCCGAATTTTGATGATTGGATGACGAATCTGCGGCAAGAAATTGCATGGTTATAACATTCAAATTGTAAGTATGTACATATCGCATTATTGACTTCAAACAAAATGTTAGTGAATTTCCAGGATACTTAGTAAACTTGATCACCCCATGGCCCTCTCCAAGTAAGAGAAAACCAAAGACCAAAGATTACTTAGAGCAATCTGGGTATCCTCTCCCGGAATGAATAAGATAGAATAAGGATATGATCATATAACTAAGATCAACATTGTGACACACAGATGAGGCAACTTAAACCTGGATAGTATATTAACTAATTACTGCCTAACAGACTAACATAGCTCAATCCAACCTTAATTTACATGCAAATCCTAATTCCATTTTCTTTCTTCATAATAAGCCGTTAGTCCACATATTTTGAAATCCAAAAACCTTGCCAATGAGTCTATACTTTCTAGGGACAAACACCATACCTATATATACAAACACCATACTTTCTAGGCTCTCAATTTTTCCTTTGAAGAAATTTATCAAACATATTGTGTGCATCAAAATACAGAGTTGCTCATAAGCAATCTTTGAATCAATTATCATCCACATTCAATCAATTACAAAATCAATCCATAACCATCCGTTTCAGCTAGAGGAAGAGTTAAAAAACCATACCTGAATCCAATCCGTTTCAAGCTGCTTCATTACGTCTCTTGTATCATCATTTCATCCCTCCAGCAGTTCACCATTGATTTCGCCAGTTTGATCCAAAGATAAGAAGAAGAAGAATAATAGGACCCGAAATTAACCAATACAATTAAAGGAAGATGGTTTTAGATCATTCACACACCAGAATATATTTTTCTCAGGATATGTTCAATATGAAACCAAACAATTTCGCTAAATAAATGTTCAATTTGATGTACCTGAAGGAAAATTTTAGCTTTTAGCACTTGGCAGTCTGTGGGCTTGCCTCAGAGTCAGAGACCTTCGCATCCTCATCCAATTGACGGATAGAGACGGTTAGAGACAAGAGGGACGACGGATAGAGACGGCAGAGAGGGACAACGAAGAGAGACGGCGGAGAGAGACGATAGATAGGGACGACGGAGAGATACGGCGGAAAGAGATGGCGGAGAGGGACGAAGGAGAGATATGGCCGAGAGCGATTGAATATTGGTTTATGAGGGACGGTGAACAACTCCACACTCTGCCGCCTCCCACTCCTCCTTTTCCAACTCCACTCAAGTTCTCTCTCGTCTCCACAATCGAATCAGTTGAAACCAAGTAGCTAAATGGGTCATATGATTTTTCTCATTTCTATTTATACTTGGGCAAAAGTGCGAATATCCATTTTTAATTTCTTATTTTGAATTAGGATAATGAAATGAGGGATTTTAGGATAATTTTTGAGCAAATGGGGGATTTTGGACAATTCCCCTTTAAAGTGTTTGGCTTCTCTACTTTCCTATCATTTAAGTGCAGTCAGTCCACCACAGCCACCTCTTTCACCACCACACCGGAACGCGACTGCATCATGACCTTCATCAAAATTAAGGGAATGGTAGCACTAGTTTTTTTGAGGTCATCCATGGATTTCATTGACAACCGCAACTTGGTATCAAAATTAAACAATCACCAATTAGAACCTTCATCCATTTAAACAATCTCCAAAATTTGAAAAGTACAAAACAAACACAGAAACTTCATCAATTTAATCCAATTAATAAAGCACTCGAAACAATCACCAATTAGAACCTGGAAGATATAAAATGAAGAGAAAGAATTATGGTTGCAGCAGAAGAAGGTATCAAGAGTGAAAGAGAAAGAAGAATTACGGGTCTGATTTGCAGCTCCATCTTCGTTAATATGGCTGATTTGCAACAGATGAAATATATTGAGGAGTGAGGACGAAGGAGAGAAAGAAGAATTATGGGTCTGATTTGCCGTGGATACAAATCAATTAAAATTCTGATTAATTACAGCAAAATTTCAAACTCTATTAAAATCACATATTAAATACACCCCCTTAATTTCAAATTAGATGATTGTGACCATGGCTAAAATGCACTTTGCCGTGAGTTATTTTCTAAAGAAAAGGCTGGGCAAATTTTAATTTTTTTAATAATTGCACATATAAAATAACATACTTATTTTTTCCTCCCCAAATTTGGGCTGTGCGCACTACAGCACAGTCCAACCCTAACTTGCCTCCGCCTTTGTTTTGAACATAACAATTATTTGACAAGAGTCGGGCGTCGACGCATTGCAATTGTTGTTGTTTGAGCTAAAGGTTATATATATATATATATAGAAAAGCAAAAGAAAAAAGGCTTGCAAATTGGAGGTCTTATTTTAATGCCAGAGATGTATATAAGTGTTTTTTAATTGGTTAATCATGTACTTAAATTAGAGGAAGGGGCTTTTACAAATAAATTTTAAACTCAGGTTATGTTTTTTTGATTGAACTAAGGTTATGTTAGAAGGAAGTAGAGAAAATAAGAGCCTAATAAATAATTGACCCAAATGTTATTAAAAAGATAATAATAAATTAAAAAAAGGAATAAGAAGAAATTAGAATAAATGGAATGTATAATTATATCGTCGTTACGTAAGGATGACCATGAATATTTTAACATCTAAGGTCTCCTACGTTACAAGCAGTAAAAATCTTTTGATTATCAAGATATTAGTTATTACACATCGGGGCCTATACATTAGTGGATAGCCAGCCACTCGATTAACAATATCTACAATAATGGATTCATTTATAAAGGTAATTAATTACAAGGATATATGTCCGCATGAGAGCTGAGTCAAATTAAAAGTGCCCACTACCTGCTTGTCTAACTGCCTAAACGGAAATCATGCCAGGAGCGTAAGGCACACCGCTGGGCTTAATCCACCTGTCACCCTCAAGAAACCTACCTGGTGTGAAATCTCCTGCGTGGTCGCCACCAACCTTCTTGATGCCGGGCCACGCCGCCCTCTTGCTCATGTCGGAGCCAGGTCCTCTGTTGCCGAACTCGCCAAACCAGCAACTGTTGTGATTGGTGGAACCTGTCCACTCCATCCACCCTTCAGGAGCGATGATGTCGTCAATCTGCGACTGCATCACGATGGTCCTCGCCAGATTCTTCCACGGCCTACCCAGATATGCCTTGCTTTTGTCCTTCACGGGAATGTATTCGGGGTCGCCGGAAATGGTGCAGTTTTGGAGGACTAGCGCCGTTGGCTGACGCCTGTCGAGTCTCCCCTGCGCTGTGACCATGCAAGCCTGGTTGTCCATTGGCTTCCTCACAATCATCTTGCAGTTTTGGAACACAACCGCCCCGTCCCCGAATATGAAGTCAATGGTGCCGCTGATGGTGCAGTCCCGGTAGAATTGGCGGTGGGTTTGGGTGTAAAGCGTGTCTTGGTATCCATCCATTTGGCAGTTGTAGAAGATGGACAAGTCTGACTGTACTCGCAGAGCCACCGCTTGGTGCCCTTTGGCTCCGGCTGTGTTCTCAAACCCTATGTCCTTGGCAATAAAATAGTCTCCCACCACCGCTGCAATAATCGTTAATCAAACGTTAAACTAATTAATCACCATGATTAATAATGCTTAGTATTTTCTTTCTAATTCAAGTAATTATAAGAAACTTCTAATTCAAGTGATTAACGTACCAACAGTTGCAGTTTGAAAAGTTTTGGTTCCGGCAGCGAAGTTTTTGTCGCCGGAGACCTTAGTTTTAGTAGGGCCATCTCCAATCATCAAGACATTGGTCATAAACTTGTCAATGGTGACATATTCCTTGTACACTCCCTCCTTCACATAAATCACAAACGTCTTGGCCGCATTATTCTTGGGGATCATCTTCACAGCTTCACCGATGGTTTTGTACTGTCCGCTCCCGTCCTGGGCCACCACTGCGTCCGGCTTCAGCGACTGCGGGGTCGCCCTAGCCACGTCCAGGGTGCGCTTATCAATCCATGCAGGAATGACCTTTGCCCTTGCCTTGGAACCACCCGTTGAAAGCAAACGACGTCGGGTGGGCTTCACATTGAGACTCCCCAACACGGCAGAGATCTCGGACACCATGGCAAGCCCATTGCTTGTGAGTTGCTGCGTGGAGTTGAGCATGCGCCTCATTTTCTCACCGGCGTCACCCGTCGTGTTCTGAAATCCGTCCAAGCACGTCTGCTGGTACGTCATGCCGGCGCTGAGCCAGATCTTGAGATCCTCGGCGTAAGCGTCGATTTTGGTGATGTCAAAAGGGCCCAATTTCGTAAACGACGCGTTGAGATCATCGATTGCGTAATCCAGGAGCTCTTTGCAATTCTGGAGGGCTTGGTTTGTGCTTGGGTCCTTAGCCAGCTCCTGCAATGTGGTCGAGTTTTTTATGATGACTTGAAGTTTGTCCATGGCGACTTTGAACCCGGCTTTTATGAGGTCTTTGGGTTCGCTGCTGTTCACGTTAGCGGACGTCAGGCTTTCCTCGCAGGTTTCTTTGTAGTCCGTAGGCTGGCATATCGCCTTGATTGCTTTTGTCGACGTGGTGGCATGGCCGCCGTCGGATTTCTCACCTCCTTTGCCTCGGGTGGTCGTCACACCCACCGTTACGGCAACCACCATGGCTACTAAAATCAAAGACGACACGCCGATGATGGCGATTTTCTTCTTCTTTTGATCACCGCTCATGGTGAAATTATTTTTTGCCGCGCTTGATGATCGATATATGCAATTATTAATTTCACGTACACAGTAGCTAGCTTAGAACAACCTACCAAGGTATTTCTTTTGGTATTTGTTCTTTTTATTTTTTATTTTTTATAGTGAATGGGGGGGAGTTCATTTTAATTTTTGTAATGGTGGCCGTTAATACCGTTAGGAAAACCTAGGGTCGGAGAGTCGCAGGTGACGACAATGATAAGGGGTCCTTAATTTTTTTCCCAAATTTGGGAAGCCTTTAAATTACTTGAGCAATTTGTAGACACTCACAAAATGGATAATGGATATATGGGTATATGCTTTAGATTGGGTAGCTAATAATGTCCTTCAATCGTGGACTACCATTGACTACTCTATAGCTTATAATATCTTTTGCTTAATTGCTAGACAGAATTAGCTGAACTATACGTCAATTGTTTAATGATATTAATTAGTCATCAACAAGTAAGGAGCTTCATTTGTTCGTTAAGAGGAATTTGGATTTGGTTTTCATAATAAGGATAGATTGTTGATTAGAGTACTATAATGGATTTATATTAGAATTTGAAGAGGAGGAAAAGTGAAGAAAGAAAATGGATTTCAAACTTCCGCATAGTCATTTCAAATCCATTTTATTAATTAATACTACATCTACTTATTTTAAATCCATGCAATCTAATCTTTTTTTAGTGTTTAAAGCAAATTTAGTCTTGTTATTAAATTCAAATTCAAATCCCTCATAAAACAAATGGAACCTAGTATTACAAACTCCAAGCAAATATTAATTAGTCATCAAGAAAATTATGTAGTATAACTAACTCCGAGCAGAATTTTTGCTGACGAATATGAACTGTGAAATCGGAACCTTACAGTAATTAATTAAATATATATATATATATATATATATATATATATATATATATTGTAATTAGTAAATGATGTTCAAATAACATCATTTATTTTTTTCAATAGAATAATCTTATTTTTCCTAATTTTATTGACCATCTTGCTCATAGCTTTGTGCCATCTTTATGGACCACCATGCTAACACCCTCCTTAATAGAGAAAATTTCATATTGTATGTGTGGCCGAGTGCGCTGTACTATTACAGACTTTTGGTGGAATCACAGGAGATTTGGTTGTTTTCGATCGGTGTGGAGAAGAGGATGATGATCTCTCTCGGATCGGGATTGGCTTGCTGCTTCAATCAAGAACAGCTGCAAGCTAAGGTATAATCCCTAAACTCTAATATCTAGCTGAAATCCTTGAATCGAGATTAGTCCGTGATGCATTCATTTGTATGATTCTCTGTTTAGGTTTAGGATTGTTTTAAAAGGAACAGTTTAGCTGAGATTAGATGAAGATCAATATGATGATCTTCTGCATTCTAAGTGTTTGATGAAATGACTGAGAGAGTTTTTTTTCTAAGCAGTAGATGATCATATGTGACTGATTCTACACTCGTGTATTTCTTGTTATTCCTCTTTTCTTTTTGTTCAATTACATAACAGTTTTCACTCACACACACTTTCTTACAAAACGGTTAGGGATGTTATAACAAACCCTCACACACTTCTCTTTTCTCCTTATTCTGCTCTCACACTCTATGAAGTTGCTAACTGCCTCACACACTCACACACTCTTCAAATCCGTGCCTTAGTTCATGACAGCTCCTTGCTTGAGTCAGCAGCTGGTATGCTGCCAAGTCAGCTGCCAGTGATGCAGCTTAGTCACCAACATCCCCTCCTAAGCTAGTCACTAAAACCACTCCCAGCTGACTTCTTAGATAACAGAACCTCTCTCTAGGTAGGGCTTTAGTGAATATGTCTGCAAGTTGCTCTTCTGACTTGCAGTAGTGTAGGGTTATCTCTTCATTTTGGATTGCATCTCTGATGTAATGACACCTTCTGTTTATGTGTTTGGTCTTCTGATGGAAGACTGGATTATTGGCCATGGCAATGGCTAACATACTATCACACAGTAGAGGGGTAGCCTCTAACTGTTCTTCTCCCAAGTCTCTCAAAACAAACCTTAGCCAGACAGCTTGAGTAGTTGCCTAAGAGGCACTTACATACTCAGCTTCTGCTGTTGAAAGAGCAACATTGCTCTGCTTGACAGATGCCCAAGAAAACACTCCATTGCCAAAAGAAAAAGCATATCTAGATGTGCTTTTCGTGTCATCTTCTGAACCTCCCCAATCACTGTCACAGAAACCCACCAAGGTTGCTGCTTTTCCCTTCTTGTACTCAATTCCATAGGTCAGTGTACCTTGGACATACCTTAGGACTCTCTTTCCAGTACCTAGGTGCTTCTTTGTAGGGTTGTGCATGAATCTAGACAGTAAGCTTGAGGCATACATTATGTCTGGTCTGGTAGCAGTGAGATAGAGCAGACTTCCCACAATATGCCTATAGAGTTTCTCATCTGCAGCTTCACTGCCATCATTTCTTTGCAGCTTTTCTGCTGTCACTAGAGGGGTACTCACTGGTTTGCAGTCTTTGAGTCCAAATTTTTCTAGCAATGTAGTTGCATACTTCCTTTGATGTATGAAGATGCCATTGCTTGACTGTAGAACACCCATCCCTAGGAAATGATGTAGTAAACCCAGGTCTGTCATCTCATATTTGTTCATCATGTCCTGCTTGAACTCATCCATCATAGCAGCACTGTCACATGTGTAGATGATGTCATCTACATAGATTGACACAATTAGGGTTCCTTCATCTTTTTTTGCACTTTAGATACAGAGTTGCTCACTTGAGCTTCTCTCAAAACTACAACTAAGTAAGTAGGAATCAATCTCTCCATACCAGGCCCTTGGTGCATGCTTTAGTCCATATAATGCCTTGTTTAGCTTGTAGACACTGGCTTCATGTCCTTGGACATCAAAACCTTCAGGCTGATCTACATATACTTCTTCCTCTAGAACACCATTTAGAAATGCTGATTTCACATCAAGTTGAAACAGATTCCACTCTTTCTGTGTTGCTAAAGCAATTAGGATTCTGATAGTGTCAAGTCTTGCAACTGGTGCAAAGGTCTCATTGAAATCAACTCCTGGTTTCTGAGCATATCCCTTAGCTACCAATCTAGCCTTATGTTTCTGAACATATCCATCTAGGTTAAGCTTGGTTTTGTACACCCACTTGACACCAATCACTGGTTTGTGAGTAAGTCTCACTGTCAGTTCCCAGGTGTTATTCTTTTCAATCATATGAATCTCATCTTCCATAGCTTTCTTCCAAGCTGAATCTCTGATTGCTTCACTGAAACTTTCAGGTTCAATTATACACATGTGTCACTTAGCATAAACCTCACTTAGACTCCTTAGCCTTACTGGTGTATCTCCAGAACTTGAGCTAGGTGAATCACTAGGACTAGGACTTGAACTAGAAACAGATCCAGAACTTGCGTTTGAGCTTGAGCTGATGATGGTAGTTTGAGTATTTTGAGTTGCTGGTGTAGCACCATCAGTTCCAGTGTAAAAAGTCAAAGGTATGAACCCTTGCACTTCTGCATGATTCTTCCAATCCCAGCTTCCTTCTTCATTGAATATCACACTCCTTGACACAACAACCTTTCCAGTTTCCAGATTATAGATTCTGTAGCCCTTCTCACAGCTACCATAACCAACTAGGACACCTTTAACACTTGAATCATCCAGTTTCTGTCTCTTCTGAGATGGAATGTGCATGTAGCATATAGAGCCAAACAGTCTTAGATGTGACACTCGTGGTCTTCTACTAGAGAACTTCTCAAATGGGGTCTTGCTTTGCACAGCCTTGGTAGGACATCTATTTAGGATGTATACTGCAGTGTTAACTGCTTCACCCCAGAACTCATAGGGTAGATGCTTACCATGTAACATAGACTTAGCCATCTCTACTATTGTCCTATTTTTCCTCTCAGCAACCCCATTTTGCTGAGGAGAGTAAGCTACTGTCAGCTGTCTCTCTATTCCATGCTCTTCACAGAGCCTTTGGAATTCATTTGAGGTGTATTCTCCACCTCTATCACTTCTTAACTTCTTCACCTTGCACCCACTTTGTAGTTCAACCATAGCTTTGAACTTCTTGAACACATTCAACACACTTGACTTGTGTCTTAGGAAATACAGCCAACACATCCTTGAGTGATCATAAATGAAAGTAAGGAAATACAGGTTACCTCCCATTGTTTCTGTTTGCATAGGACCACACACGTCTGAGTGTATTAGCTCAAGAGGTGTAGATGCTCTCCAAGCCTCTTCTGTGTCAAAAGGACTCACATAGTGTTTCCTTGATATACACCCTTCACAGAATTCGTTGTCTCCTTCTAGGCTAGGTAGACCAACCACCATGTCCTTATGTCTTAGCAGTTTTAGACTTGCATAGTTCAGATGCCCAAACCTTTTGTGCCATAACTCTGTGCTTTCCTTTGCTTCTGCCCTTTTAGCTACTGGACTCACATAGTCCAGAGAAAGCTTAAAACACCTGCTGCCAGTCATTTGAACTTTGGCAATCCTTTGTTTCATGGTGTTGTCTTCATAGACCTTTGCTGTACTGTCCCCAAACACAAGACAGTAACCATGTTCCACCATCTGTCCTACACTTAGTAGGTTTTCATCTAAACCAGGTACAAGCATCACTTCCCTGATGTACTTGTCACCTTGATCAGTATGAACTAGTAAAGAGCCTTTGCATGTAGCTTGTACTAACTCACCAGTACCCATCTTTACTTTTACATTCAGATGTCGATCAAGGTTGGTCAGTAAAGACTCATGCCATGTCATGTGGTTACTACAACCACTGTCCAAATACCACACACCCACATCCTTCTCAATGGAGGATGAATGGCAAGCATAGAACATGTTGCTTTCATCTTCATTCACTTTCTAAACTAGATTAGCTACCTGGTTCTCAGAACAATCCTTGGCAATGTGTCCAAACTTAGAACACTTGAAACACTTTACCTTGCCTTTGAACCAGCATTCACCCCAGTGAAGTTTGTTGCAATTCTTGCAAGCATTCTTAGAACCACTGGTTTCACCCTTCTGATTCCCAGAGAACTTGTTCTCATACTTAGCATTTCTTTTGAATTTGCTAGTAGTCCATCCTTTGTTTCCACCTTTGAACTGCTGCTTCTTGAACTTCCCCTGATTTGACTGAACCTGAGACTTGTTGTTTACACTCATGCTTGAGAAGGCTTTCTCAACATCACTTTCAGAATGCATTTCCAAACGTTGATCAAATGCCCTGATTGATGGAGAGATACTCTCAACACTAATCTGTTCTAGATCTTTAGTTTCTTCAATTATGGACACAATTGAATCATAAGGTTTAGTCAAACTAATCAGGATTTTCTGTGCTAATCTCTTTTAAGTTATATCCTCACCATATGTTTTCATTTGATTAACCACAGCTAACAATCTAGTCATGCATGTAGAAAAAGATTCATCATTCTTCATACGTGTGTATTCAAAATCTCTTCTAAGACCTTGCAATTTAACTCCTCTAACCTTAGGGTCTCCTCTGTACTCCTTCTGCACAATCTCCCAGGCACTTTTGGCTATCTCTTCATTTGAGATTCTAGGGAAGATCTCCTCAGAAACAGCATTCTGAATCAGATTCAAAGCCTTGGCGTTTTTGATATGATCAGCATGACTTGCTGCTGTCTCCCGCTCTTTATTGTCTTCATCAAACTCAGGATCAAGTAAGCCTTGAGTTATAATTTTCCATAGATCGCATGCTTTCAGTGCTGTTCTCATCTTTATATTCCAGAAGTCATAGTTTACTCCTGTGAACACAAGTATCTTCGGTTCACCTCCTCCATTACCAACCATGACTTGGCAGTGAAGGTAACTCATGCTCGACTCCTGCTTGGCTTCACCACAGTCAGACACCCCAGAGATATGATCTCACAGCTCTGATACCATGTCGAATGACCAGACTTTTGGTGGAATCGCAGGAGATTTGGTTATTTTCAATCGGTGAAATCAGCTTATGGTGTTGCACTGTACCTCCGTCCAAATGGTGAGTTAGGCCACTGGGGAGAGGGGGAGCCAAGTGCCTCTCGTACCCAGGGTCTAAAATGGTGCCAAATCTGGTCTATGAAGGTTCCCCCGAAGCTTAAACAGTTTGTCTGAAGGAGTTGTACTGATACCCTTGCAGTCCGGGCCAATTTGTTGCGCCGTCGCCTGGTTGTGGATCCTATTTGCCCTGTTTGTGGTCTTGCTGAGGATTCATTTATTTTTCCATTGTCCGTTTGCTAGGGTATTTTGGTTTGGCAACCCTCTAATGCTTGATGTCAGTGGGTTAGCAGGGGAGGACTTTCTTGATATTTGGCAGCGCTTGGTTGCTACATTCCACCTGTTCCCTCATCGGGAGAAGTTAATTCAGACACTCACTTTTAGGCTCTGGAGGATCTGGAAGTGTAGAAACGAGATGGTGTTTGCGGGTACTCTGGTGCCACCGGAGGAGGCAATTTCAAATCTCACTAAGTGTGTGGCTGAATTTCAGGACCTTGGGGCCCCAGCCTTGGGGGGACAGTTCTTGCAGCCCAGGCCTCCAGATATGGGTGGGAGTGAAGTGAACCCTCGGTGGATGAAACCGGGTATGGGTATGTAGAAGGTTAATTGTGATGGTGCTTGGAGCAGCCTGACCGCGAATGGTGGAGTCGGTTGGGTCATTCGGGACTGTTATGGTTTGCTGGTGTCTACGGGGGGTCAAGGTGACCTTCGACTGAATTCGAGTTTGATGGCTGAGGAAGATGCGGTGCGGTGTGCTCTCTCTCATTGTGTGTTGGAGGGGCATGAGCGAGTGATGATTTAGTCTGATGCTTTAGGGCTTATCAACACTCTGATGGTCAGAGCCCAGGTGATGCTAATTTGGGTTGTCTTATCTTTGATATTCGTGCCCTTGCTCAGCAATTGCGAAGTGTCCAGTTTGTGTATGCATCTCGGCAAGCGAACAAAGCTGCGCATTTTGTTGCTGCCCATGTTACTAGGGTAGGTGGGTATCATTGTTGGGATGAACTGGGAATTGACTGGTTGTTTGATACTTTAGCATGTGATGCTGGTGTTTCTATTCGGTATTAATAAAACCCTTGACTTTTTAGTAAAAAAAAATGGTACTTTCTCAAATAAGTCCTCCCTCGGGATGATATGACATCACAATATACTCATCTGACCATTGGTACCAAAGTCGCACGAGTCACGCGCACGTGACAGGATTGAGTATCTTCGCACTGTACCTACGACCACGTGAAGGCTGGGTGTGAAGCACCATCCTCACATGTCTTTTTAGGGCTCCGGGACAAGCTGTCGCTATTTAACTTTTATAAAGTGAGCACAGGGGAACGATCACGAAAAGGCTGGTCTGTGGCCTGCAGACATGTACGATACCAGCGACTACCGAATGGTCCATATCTCATCAATCATCACAATAGCTCGTCATTATCCTCGAGCTTACACATAATACACTTTTCATACTCAAAATGACTCAATACTCGATACTGAAGGAACTTGTGGCCACTAGTTCGCATTTCATTACTCATAACTAGACTCGACTCATGATGACTCACTTGCAAAAATATACATATCACTCGAAGAAAAATTCCATCATTCAACACACCAAGCACTCTTTTCATCAATATTTATACATAGGGCTTAAAACTTATCGTAGCCCGTAACCAAGAAAAAGGGAATCAAACCCGACCATTCAGACTCAGTCATGTCTTAATCGGACCCTCATAATCAATCGATATATATATATATATATATATATATAATTACCATTATAAGTTCACCATTCCAAGAATCACACGCATTCACGCATATAGTATATATATATATATATATAATTGCCATTATAAGTTCACCATTCCAAGAATCACACGCATTCATGCATATAGTATATATATATATATATATATATATATATATATATATATGTGTGTGTGTATATATAGGAAAACAAACGGGTCTACTCACAGTCCTCAAGATCAAAGTCCAACGGCGTTCCTGAGCCGTAGTAACACCTACGCTGTCGATAACTTGAAATTGACGGAGGATTACCAGGAACCTTCGAGCACCGTCGAGTTCCAAAGCTCGATTGTCGAGCTATGAGCCCCGGTGGCCGTGAAGAACGAGTGGGTTAGACTCGTCTCATCCAGATGAGTCACTTGGGGCTGGTCTCACGGTCTGATTCGACCAAAATAATTGTCGAAGTTGGCTAGAGTCTCTGGCTTTTTGGCTCTATTCTGGCGTTTGAGGTGGAAGATGATGTCTGAGAAGGCGAGAACGATTACGTCCAGACCTGGGGAAAGGCTCGCGTGAGGTGGCGAGGTTGGATTTGTCCGAAACTGATCACGGGGGATTTTTGGATTCTGCTCTGGTTCCTTGTCGCCAAGAAGGAGAAAGAAGCCAATGAAGATGGCTTCGATGAGGAAGAAAATAAGATTGGGTTGAGAAAGAGTTAGGTGGAGTAATATGGTTGGTGGGTTTTAGATATTTTGATAATAAAATATAATTAATATTTAATAACTCAATTAATCGATGCTAATAAATTATGATCTTCCTAAACTAGTTTATTCTCGAATCTTCTACGAATTCGATTTTTCCATTCCGAATCTCGGTTTCAGAAATTTTCTACCAACTTCTCCAATTACGTGGGAAATTTGGAGTCTAACTCCCGAATTAGTTTCTTTTTCCTAACTTAGTAACCATTAGAGAAATTCGGTTCTTAAGAAGGAAGGGTAATTTGATAATTTAATAATTTCGACTTTAAAATTTTGGGATAGGTCGTATCAATCTACCCCCACCTAAAGAAAATTTCTTCCCCGAAATTTGATACGTACATATCGATAAAACTATGTCCTCAATTGGCAGCAGGCAAGGGTTCCTTTCCCTCTCACTTGATCCTCCGATTCCTAAGTCACCACTCCTAAAACATGTTTCCTCGACAGTACCATCTTATTCCTCAGCAACTTATCCTTCTAATCCATTGTCGTGACTAGTAGTTCTTTATCGATAAGATCGTCATCCACGTCAAGAAGCACCGAAGATAACGATACACGGCATGGATCCAATACCTGATGTTCTATCCATGACACATAAAACACGAGGGTAATCGCAACAACTACGGCGGTAACTCCAGACGATAGGCTACTATTCTCACTTCCTCAATAACAGGATAAGGGCCAATTATAGCGAGGGTTTAGCTTCCCTCCTTGTGAAAATATGCCACATCTTACCATGGTGCTAGTTTCAGGTATATTAGATCTCCCACTTCAAGAGATCCATTTTTCTGCTTGTGATATGCAGCCTCATGATTACTGGTTATTTCTTGTTATGGACCTTTGATTTGCTCTGCCAAATCTGGACCATCAATAGCTCGTTCTACAACTTATGATCGATACACTGGCATCTTGCACGTTTTCCCATACAAGCTGCAAAAGATATCATGCCCGTACTTGAGTGGCACTTACTAAACCTTGAGCATGTTTTCCAATGTCTGGATTGTCTTCTTAGATCGCTCGTCCATCGGAAGGTGAAATGCAGTATTGATGTTCTATGGAGCCTAACAATCTCGTCTAGAGTAACTTCACTAATTGACTCCAAAGGCATTCTATCTCCAGTAACACACAACTCATGCCATTCTCCACCATTAAGCTTTTGAATCCTTAGCGAATTAATAGTATGTGGGTGTAGAATGGGGAAAACGGGTTCAAAGAAAAGAATGTGAAGTTTGCAAACTTGCACTTTCTGTAACTTCATGCAAAGGAAGTAGCAACTGGGCTTGTTCAACCATCAAGTCCCAACGGTTCATCTTTGAATCCACAACCATCTTTCCCATTTTTATCTTGAATACACACTTTACTGACTTCTTCTCTACTTCTACTCCGGCAAGGCCAACCTTTTCTCGAGCCAATTGAATCCCGGGTTTTTGAAGATCTTTTTGTATTCCATCAACATCCTTGCACAAAACATCGATGTTGTCCTAGCTAGATTTAAGAAATTTCTAGTTCCAGTGACATTTTGGACACCTTTTCATTCAGCATTGTTTCCACTTTCCCTGGATCCCCAAGGGTCCATGAAGATGAGACTTCACGTCTTAGAACTTCCACTTCATACCACTAGTACTAATACCTCTCGAATTTTGAAGTGATTATTCATGTCTTAACCTCTCCAGAGTTTACCTCAGGTGCTTGTTGTGTTCTTCATGCCTCTTCAAACAGCCTATTACGTCATCAACGAGCACGATAACGAGTCGATCAAAGAAAAATAAAAACACTTAGTTCGCCGAGTCCATTAGTGTTTTTTGGGCATTTCTTAACCCAGACGGTGCCGCTTGAAATTCGTAATGACCCTAGTTAACAGAAACGGGTGTAGCTATCTCACATCTAAAATCAAGCTACTAATGTCGAAAACAGATAGGTCAGTCTTTCCTCCAATGTTCCTGGAACTAGGCTTTGTGCTTCCCTTTGTGGTTGTTCGAATTGCATCCAAATCCTCAGAACAACCATTATGATTCCTCTCATTAGGATGAAGAAACTACCTCCATCCAAGGAAATAATTTGATAACATACGTGCAACCGTTTCCAGATCGATCCATATTTTCATCCGTAACATTACCGCAAGGCTCTATCTAGTCATCATTCTCAACCAAGATGGAACAGTTCCGGGGTTCCACCACTTCGTCCTTATTCTAATAACATCCATAAGAGCATTAACAACAAAGATCTTCATGTCAAACTCCAGTCTAGGTGTCAAACATTAAATCCTCGCCTTCTTTGAATTATATCAATCAATCTACAAGCTGGGAGTAATCCGGTGGCGATGATAAGGTTAGACTTAGTTCCCGACACTAATAGAAGCCTGGAAAGTTCTAATTCTCTAGTTCATTCAACTTCATTCTCTCAAAGAAAAGTAGAGCTTGATCACTCCATTCTACCTTAAAACATTTGTACAGCAAGGACGTATAAGAAGCAACATTCCTCATAGACACTCTAACAAATACATGGTGAGCATAACGCAACTTCCACGTGTAAAGTGCATATCTATCAATGCATTGCCCAAGAGGCATCATTTTCAGAACCTAGTTCATTTACCACTGCATGAACTTGCTCACCTTTTTCTCAGAGCCTTTGTTTTCAGCGTTCTTTTGAAAGCGCCAAGTCCGGTCATCTGCTGACAAGAACAACAAAAAGGTATTACTTTCATTGCTTGGATGATTGGGATTCAAACTCACTCCAGTTATTCACCAAGCAATCACACTCATATATACAAACTTAAAGTTCACCATCAAGTTATCCAAACGGACAAGATTCGATTCTACCCTTTCAGACTCAATTATGCATAATCCAAGTCATATAATAATAATAATAATATATCTATTTAATATTTACTAACCACAATTATCCATCTCCAACTCCCTAACAACCTCGGAGTTTTAACTAGTACTTGGAAATGAATTCGGATCAACCCGGGTGTTTATCGAGTTCTGGTGTAATACACCAATCTTATCTTGTAACTATGTGGGCGCTTCAAACCTGGCTTGGAGTACCAGACCTAGTAACCTTCCAAGATCAGACACCCTTTTCTTCAACTTGTTTCACAATGGTTTAACCCTTGGGTGTTAAGCAAGCCGTGCCACGCTTAAGCTCCGACCCAGGAGATTCAACCGCCTTCCTCAATGGGGGTACTGCTTAAACTTAGTATTCTCCAATAACCCATCAGGAATTTTAGTTAATCTCTCAACCTAGATTCCAACCTTATTCATAAAATCTCCGTAGGTTTCAGAGTCTTGAGCTAAACAACTTATCTCCATCAATTCATAGTCCCAGAACATCAATTTACATAACTAACCCAAACCATCATTACTTATTATCCAAGAGCAACACCATAGGACTCTGCGTCAAACTCAATAAACGTAACTCTTTTGCATGGTACTCAACTATTATCACTGTCACATGTGACATAATCTCATAATTATCATCATAATCAAATATTATCCGTACTGTATCACCAAAACAACCAACAATCGAGTCCATTACTAACGACAGCTTAACCTAATAAGAAAACACTCATGCTTTACCATATAATTTAGTTCGACATCCTTGTACCTATAGCAATGAAAATCCAAATATTTTGACCATACCGGCTTTATTTCAGTAATTTGTTCAACAATATTTCCAATGACTTTATGACTCAACTGACTTATATAGGATAAATTTCTATCAGTTCTAAAATTTCCATTTCATCTAGAATTTAGAGCCTTACCAGCATTTATAATCTCCTTCCTATAAAACTCAGCAAGTTTTGTTCCACTACCTTTTCTACTTACTTTCACGGCACCATTTTTCCCAACTTTACTTCTTGGGGCATCCCTGAAGCTGTCAAATGCTTTTTCCCCATAAACTAGACCTTCTAAAAGTGATCCAACCACTATTTCTGCCACACTTTATCACCCCTAGTCTATCCAGAAATTTCAACCCCATCTGGATCTTGGAGCATCGGATTGTGCAAAGAATTCAATATCTTAAAATTGGAATTGAACATCCTATATTCTACACGCACAACCCAGGGGTATGAATGTATCCTGAAACCTCTATTTTAAAGCTTCCAAACTAGTATGGTTTCCAAGGATAGTAAATGCTTTTCAGCCTTCCACCAAAGCCTTGGTAGTAATACGAAAGAAAGGCTACTATAACCATCCACTTTTCACGTGAAGTATCCAAAACCTTACTAGTTTCTTCTACCATAACAATCCCCTCTTTGGGGGATGCCGAGGAGGTGTAATATTAACGCAAAAATGGGCAGCAACTAATGATCATCATGCAACAACTCAGACACACTGGTGTCAAGACTTCCTAACCTGCTCTAATACCAAATTTACACACCCCAACCCAGATAATACAGTAATTATATAATATTCAAGGTATGCGGACTGACACATGGACCAAAAGGCCCCCATGACGAAGCCCTAATGATACGACCCATCTAGGAAATTAAAAGTAGAAAGTTAATTTAATTAAATAATCGGGAGTTACGGGTTAGATTAATGTCTAGACTTGGACTAAAGTATGGAGATGGCCTTTAGAGAGGGCCCAAAGAAGGTCGTGGGCCATATATTAAGTTGGATTTACAAAATTTACCGTTTTGTCCCATAAATCCCCGAAGGCCCGAAACTCACTTTTTGATCGAGAACTCCATTTGGGAATTTCTTTGGTTCATTACATAGCTCTCAAGCTCACAGGTACGTAGACAGGTGGAACGTCGAAATCGGAATTCGAACGAGAAAGTTACGGGTCTAGAAATATCGGGACGTAATGGTAATTTTGAAAATGTTTAAAATTATAAAAATACTCTCTCTCTCTCTCTGATTGGTCAGTCCGACCCCTCTCTCTTCAGACTCTCTTCCTCTGTCTTCTCCCGTGACTCTCCTCGCGGAAAATACCCAAAAAACCAGTCATCGAACGGCGACGACCCGGGACTCGCCACCACCACCATCATCTTCGACTTTCCTTGGCGAGCATAGTCATATGAACGAGGGGAACCGTCGTCCACTGTACGGGGTGCAGAGGGCCGCGAAAGAACGTGGGTCTCACAGCTTTCGAGGCATTTTCCGACTCCCACAGGTAGTTTCTCGACTTCTAGACCTCCTATTCGTCATCCTCTCTTCGCATAGACGAGTTTAGACATATGGGTTGTAAGTTTTGGTGAGGAAATGTGGAAGTTGCAGGAAGCTTGGACCGGCCTTAATGGCTTTTCACGGCCGGCACCGGCGAGGCTTCGAGCGGGAGGTAGGGGCGACTAAGATGTGCAGTCGCATACCCTAGGGTTTCCTGAGCGCGTGTGGGCGCGTGAGTACGCGTGGGCCCCACCCTCGAGTCCCGGTGACTCGTGTCCTATGTAATTCGACTTTTCGGATCCGTTGGCATAGGTTTGGAGTTCATCGGAGTTCGTTTAGGACTAGTTCCAGACATCCTAAGTTACGGTGAGTAACATTAAATAAAGTAAATGACCGGAAGTTAAAGGTTTGATTTATTATGATTAAATCACAATTTACTAATGTAAATTACCTTGTTTGCGAGGTGATATGGTGTTGGAGAATTCGAGTAGTTGTATGGATCGAGACGAGACTTGTGGAGACTTCCGTGAACGAATGCCTCGAAGTACGTGCAATAATGGACCCGGTTGTGTGAGTTTTCCCCGACGTACTGTGAGTGGACCTCGGGCCCTAAACTTATAATTAAGGAATTAAATATGATTGATTATGTGATCATTATAATGTGAATTGATTAATTATGGCTTGGTTTGGTGATAAATGTCTTGATTGTGATGCTTGGAAATATATTTGATTAATGTGATAGAACAATGTGAGAAATCTTAGACTATTGCACAAGCTAGTTTTTGAGCTGGCATGTGGTTGATACCTTGATTTGAGGGTAATAAACCCTATAAAAATTATGAAGACAACATAAAATAATTATAGAGTATGTCATGGGTGACTTTAAGACCCGGTATTATGTCACTGTACTATTTGAGGATTGTGAATCCTAAGAATTGTGATCACTCCGAAATGAGTATAAACTAATAATATAATGATAGATCTCGAAGATACATTCTGAAATTTATATTAGAATATCGATAAAATATATTCACTTCGAAATGAGTATAAACTAATAATATAATGATAGATCTCGAAGATACATTCCGAGATTTATATTAGAATATCGATAAAATGTATTCACTCCGAAATGAGTCTAAACTAATAATGTAATGATAAATCTCGAAAATACATTCCGAGATTTATATTAGAATATCGATAAAATGTATTTACTCTTAAAAGAGTATAAACTAATATTTAGTGGTAGATCTCGAAGATAGAATCTGAGATCTTTATTAGAATGTCGATGAAATGTGATTACTCCGGAATGAGTATAAACTACCATTCTTAGGATATCTCGAGAGTCGATTCTGAGATATGTGAGACGACGATAATCGTGAGTTACGGAGAGACTGATACGATAACGACGATTACGACATTTACGACGTGTACGATACTCGAGATAAAGATTATACGATTGAGATTCTATTGTCGATGAGTCATGCCAGCATAGCACATGTGTCAGTCGTGTCATCATGAGTCATATTATCTTGCAAGGATTGCCGATGAATCGTGTCGACATAGCACATGAGTCAGTCGTGTGGTCATAAGTCATATGATGATGTGATGATTGCCGAGGATTCATGTCGGCATAGCACATGAGCCATATAATGATGTGATGATTTCTGAGGAGTCATGATGGCATAGCATGTGTGTCAGTTGTGGTTTGCACATATGGTGGCCACTAGTGTCGTACCTGTCTGTAGGCCATATATCAGCCTCCACGTGATTGTTTTCTCACGCTCGCTCTAAGCTAGTTAAACAACACTAGTGCTTCACGTGCTCGTGGTACGAGCGAAGACACCAATCCTGTCACGCGAGCGTGACTTGTGCGGCTACAGTGCTATTGGGATGCATGTGTGTGTGTGATGACAGCCGATGATACATGTCAGCTGATGCCAGCCGATGATTTATGCCGGCTAATTATGTGATATGCCAGTCGATGATGCATGCCGACGGATGCCAGCTGAGGGTTATGTCGGCTGATGATGTGATATGCCAGTCGATGATACATGTCGACTGATGCCAGCCGAGGGTTATGCCAGCTGATGACGTGATACGATAGTCGAGGTGACATGCCGGCTTAAGTGATATGACAGCGAAGGGTTATGTCGGCTAGTGCGTTATGATATACGAGTCGATACGATATGAGAACCTAGGGACTTACCGGTTCACACGATATGATGACGATGGTCATGATTAGCGATCAATGTTCGTGTACCAGTGAGGGTACATTGGTTATCAAGGTCAGTGGGAATGGTGAGGCCGGTGACCCCGATTTATTGAATTATATTTTGTATGGACGATGTGTCCTTGAGATGACCCATGCCATTATAGAGAGGCAATGATATCAAGGTATTACTAGTCATGTCATCCATAGGATTTGATGTGTCATCTTCATTGTATAGAGATTCAATGTTTGGATGTTAATGGTAGATTAGCATGTGATGATGTTGAATGGATGTGATTCCTAACCATCCGGGGTTATTCGATAATATTAATGTTATATCATTGTTGTATGCTTTGCTTGATGAAGGGTTAACATGGAAACACTCACCCTTATTTCCTTTTACACCCCTCAGAACATCGGAGAAGTTCGCTGATTTCGAGGAGGGATGTTGTCAACTCTGACTTTCTACTGCCGTCCAATGTAATATTGGTTAACTCTACTGTCGTCCAAAGTAATATCGATTAACATTTGAGTGCTTTTATTTATGATCGTCAATTTTTTAAGCATGCTCTGCGACGCCGTTGTCGCGGTGAAACGGTAATTTAGTATTTACTATTTATCTTTCACTAAATTTCCTAAAACACAACGTTTTACTGGGTTTTCGTCACCTGGACTCAGCGTTCATGTGTTGACTAGCACCGGTGATTCCGGTATCCAATTGGATTTCGGGAGCGAGGTGTATCACCTAAGATAACAAAGGAAGTGTACCACAATCAACTAGTGGTGTATAATGATTCACAATAGACACCAAAATTGGTGATCTCAATACAACATAGGGTCAAAATCCGTACATTAATGCAAAAACGCTGTCACTAGCAATAACCTCCTCGAACTTTCGGCTCAACGCTCCTTAATTCCTAAGGGGCGAAAAACAAAGGTGAGTGAACTCAAAAATAAAGTCAGTGAAAAACAGTAGTAAAAATTTACTTTAACCCCTCAATAGAAAATTGAGATTTACGCAAGCATATTTATTCATGTATAACATATACGTATAGATCAAGAGGACCATCAACAGAACGAAATTGGAGAAATCTTCATACTAAAAGATTTCAACATTAAAACCATCAAGATCTTCCTTGTACATAATCATAATTCATCCAATACAAACCATAACCTCAACGACTTATAGCTCCATAAAATCCATAATCCAACAATGTAACCATAAATCAATATCATCACATATGACTCCACATCGTACTCACAAAGTACTCCGTACCCTTATGGTACCTTAACATTCAAACTCAGACATTTACATAACCACATACTTTATTTCATAATCACACAACACTCTGACAAAACATGTACCCTTAGTGGTACTTTCTCAAATAAGTCCTCCCTCGGGACGATATGACATCACAATATACTCATCTGACCATCGGTACCATAGTCGCACGAGTCACGCGCACATGACAGGATTGGGTGTCTTTGCTCTGTACCTACGACCACGTGAAGGCTGGGTGCGAAGCACCATCCCCACATGTCCCTTTAGGGCCCCAGGACAAGCTAGTGCTATTTAACTAGAATAGAGCGAGCGCAGGGGAACGACCACATGGAGGTTGGTTTGTGGCCTATAGACATGTACGATACCAGCGACTACCGAATGGTCCATATCTCATCAATCATCACACTAGCTCGGCATTATCCTCAAGCTTACACATAACACAGTTTTCCTACTCAAAATGACTCAATACTCGATACTGACGGAACTTGTGGCCACTAGTTCGCATTTCATTACTCATAACCAGACTCGACTCACGATGACTAACTTGCAAAAATATACATATCACTCGAAGCAAAATTCCATCAATCAACACACCAAGCACTCTTTTCATCAATATTTACACATAGGGCTTAAAACTTATCGTAGCCCGTAACCAAGAAAAATGGTATCAAACCCGACCATTCAGACTCAATCATGTCTTAATCGGACCCACATAATCAACCAATATATATATATACAATTACCATTCTTAGTTCATCATTCCAAGCTATCATCACAGAATCACACGCATTCACGCATATAGCATATATATATATATGTGTGTATATAGGAAAACAAACGGGTCCACTCACAGTGCTCGGGATCAAAGTACACCGGCATTCCTGAGCCGTCATAACTCCTACGCTGTCGAAAACTTGAAATTGACGGAGGATCGCCGGGAACCTTCAAGCACCGTCGAGTTCCAAAGCTCGATTCTCGAGCTATGAGCCCCGATGGCCGTGAAGAAGGAGTGGGTTAGACTCATCTCGTCCAGATGAGTCACTTGGGGCTGGTCTCACGGTCTGATTCGACCGGAACAGTCATCAGAGCCGACTGGAGTCTCTGAGCTTTTCGGCTCTGTTCTGGCATTTGAGGTGCAAGACAACGTCTGTGAAGGCGAGAACGGTTGCGTCTGGACCTGGGGAAAGGCTCGCGTGAGGTGGCGAGGTTTGATTTGTCCGGAACTGATCACGGTGGATTTTTGGATTCTGCTTTGGTTCGCTGTTGCCGAGAAAGAGAAAGAAGACGATGAAGGTGGTTTCGGTGAGGGTGAAAATGAGATTGAGTTAAGAAAGAGCGAGATGGAGTAATATGGTCGGAGGGTTTTAGATATTTTGGTAATAGATTATAATAAAATATAATTAACATTTAATAACTCAATTAATCGATCCTAATAAATTCTGATCTCTCCCGAACTAGTTTATTCTCGAATCTTCTACGAATTCGATTTTTCCGTTTCGAATCTCGTTTTCAGAAATTTTCTACCAACTTCTCGAATTACGTGGGAAATTCGGAGTCTAACTCCCGAATTAGTTTCTTTTTCCTAATTTAGTTACCCTTAAAGAAATTCGATTCTTAAGGAGGGGTAATTTGGTAATCTAATAATTTCAACTTCAAAATTTCGGGACGGGTCATATCACTATGTATTAATTCTGTAAAAGTTTATGAAAATCAATAAACTTATAATAGTCAATGACTTCAAAAAACTTTGTAATTATCTGTATAAATCTGAATTCACTACACCCCCGAAGATTACTTCGCATGATAGCACAACATTCCCAATCAACTCATGCATGGAGATTACTCTGTATAGTAGCTCAACAGAACTAGTAAGCACATGCTTGCAACTTAATTTGCATGATAGCCCAGTAGTCCCAGTCAACACGTGCATAGAGATTACTCATGTACGGTAGCTCATCAGTCTTAGTCAGCACGTGCATGCAGACTACTCTGCGCGGTATCTCAGCTTCCCCGAGTACTAGTTGGTGTGGTTTTTATGTTATCATATATAGTATGACAGTGTTACTTGATGGTTGTTTCAGTAGTACTTAGCACTTGGGATGTGCACAACTTTCAGTAAGTATTAGTAGATACTTAATATTTGATTCAACAGACTATGATATTTAAATCTTGATCTATATGATATTCTTACGGAAATATAGCTACTTGTTAGAATCGATTTTAGCATATTACAATATTTCTTTTCTTTATTAATTTCAGTTAACTAGTTTAAAAAATCTTATTTATTTCTATAAACAGTATAGTAGTGATTTTACTTCAGATTATCAGATTTTAATAAATATGTTATGATTATAAGTCTAAACAGAGTTCAAGTTATTACTTATATTAGAATTTTCAAAACATAGGCAATATGTTCAGATAATAAATCATTTCAGAAACTTTATGTTTTGGGCACTCACTGAGTTTATCTTATAGTTTTTCTTATTTTGCTCTCCCAAGTTATCTTAAAAGTAAGGTCGTCAGCTCGCGTTGTGTGAAGGCATCCTAGTTCGTTGCTTCCTCGAGAGACAGAGCATAATTACTTCAGGACCTTCACGGATTTTAAAGAGGGAAAATTCGGCGTGGGTCCTGTCGTGTCTTTGGTTTCAACACGTTGCCACCTTGCTTTCCACCCAGAGCCGCTATCACCACAATGTTGCACCGAAAAGACAACAATGAGGAAATTAATCTGAAAGAGAAAATGAATCGAGAGAATATGAAGCGGAGAATATGCTAGAGAAGGAGAGAAGTAGTGGTGTGGGATTATATAGATCGAGGTGAATTAAGAATCTCCCACCAGTTGGTAACTATCCCTCACACCCTAGCTAAGGATAAAGTCTTATATAGGGAGGCCGGACCATCCACCTGGTCCAACAGTCCCCACAAAGCGTGGACACTCCTCACAAAGTTATCTTAAAAGTAAGGTCATCAGCTCGCGTTGTGTGAAGGCATCCTAGTTCGTAGCTTTCTTGAGAGATAGAGCATAATTACTTCAGGACCTTCACGGATTTTAAAGAGGGAAAATTCGGAGCGGGTCCTGTCATGTCTCGGGTTTCAACACGTTGCCACCTTGCTTTCCACCCAGAGCCGCTATCACCACAATGTTGCACCGAAAAGACAACGATGAGGAAATTAATCTGAAAGAGAAAATGAATCGAGAGAATATGAAGCGGAGGATATGCTAGAGAGGGAGAGAATGAGTGGTGTGGGATATATAGATCGAGGTGAATTAAGAATCTCCCACCAGTTGGTAACTAGCCCTCACACCCTAGCTAAGGATAAAGTCTTATATAGGGAGGCCGGACCATCCACCTGGTCCAACACTCCTCACAAAGCGTGGATAGCCCCCCTGTTGGCGACTAAGCTGCATCACTGACAGCTGACTTTACAGCATACCAGCTGCTGACTCAAGCAAGGAGCTGTCATGAACTAAGGCACGGATTTGAAGAGTGTGTGAGTGTGTGAGGCAGTTAGCAACTGCATAGAGTGTGAGAGCATAATAAGGAGAAAAGAGAAGTGTGTGAGGGTTTGTTATAACATCCCTAACCATTTTGTAAGAGAGTGTGTGTGAGTGAAAACTGTTATGTAATTGAACAAAAAGAAAAGAGGAATAACAAGAAATACACAAGTGTAGAATCAGTCACATCTGATCATCTACTGCTCAGAAAAAAAAAACCCTCTCAGTCATTTCATCAAACACTTAGAGTCCAGAAGATCAACATATTGATCTTCATCTAATCTCAGCTAAATTGTTCCTATTAAAACAATACTAAACCTAAACAGAGAATCATACAAATGAATGCATCACGGGCTATCCCGATTCAAGGATTTCAGCTAGAGATTAGAGTTTAGGGATTATACCTTAGCTTGCAGCTGTTCTTGATTGAAGCAGCAAGCCAATCCCAATCCGAGAGAGATCATCATCCTCTTCTCCACACCGAATAAGAACCAGTCTTGTTAAAGTGACAAAGCAACCGATCCCCCATACCCCACCAGCTGATAGGCATCCGAAGGATCACCTGGGCCTCCTCCCTGGAAAAGCATCGAGCAATTATCTCTTCCCTCCAAGTGTGGGTGTCCTGGTCAATCAACTCCTTTATAAAAAGAGGGATACCCAGATGGGAAGAAACCACCTTAAATGTATACGGAGTAGGGAGCCAAGGATCAACTCGCGACCGGACTAGAGCACCATCACCAATCCTCCATATCAACCCAGCAATTAGGATTTTTCGACCTTCGATGAGACCCTTCCACCCCTAGGAGGACCTGCGTCCCACAGGGGTCTAAATGAACGATCCATTGGGATAGTATTTTGCACTCAGGACCCGAGAAAGTAGCAAAGACGGATCCTGAACGATACGCCACCCAGTCTTCCCCAGCATTGCCAAATTGAAACATTCCAAGTCACGGAAACCCATCCCTCCCACCTTTTTCACCCGTGACACCTTCCTCCATGCCACCCAATGCACACCACGCTGACCATGCTGTTTCCCCCACCAATAATTGGCAACCAACCTCTATATCCCGACACACACCAATCGGAAGTTTAAAACACAACATAGCATAGTTAGGCATAGCCATGGCCACCTCCTTTATCAGTATCTCCTTACCAGCAGGAGAAAAAAACTGCTTCGACCACCCTTGCACCTTACTGGCAATTCTATTCCGAACTTCAATAAATATTACCTGCTTGGACATACCAAAATCTGCCTGGAGACCATGATACTTCCCAAAACCCTCATGAGCCACAATCTGGCATCTCTGAGACAACTTATGTGGCAGGCGCTTGGGGTAATTCTCCCCAAAGAACATGGAACTTTTTTCAAGATTAACAAGCTGGCCGGAAGCCCCCGCATAACAATCAAGGACACTCTTCACTATATCAATCTCACTACATTGAGCATGGCAAAACACAACCGCATCATCAGCAAAGAAAAGATGGGAGATCCGAAAATCACTGGACTCCACCAATCGAAACCTATGAATGGCTCCCTCCTCCTCCCGTCGACGAAAAAGGGCAGAAAGCCCTTCAGCACACACCAGGAATAAAAAGGGTGACATTGGGTTCCCCTGCTAGAGCCCCCTACTAGGCGAAATATAATCTGTTTCCTCACCATTAACCAGGACACTGTAGGGAACTGAAGCCATGCATTCAAAGATCAGACCACAAAACCGGTCAGCCACCCCAAGGCCCTTAAGCAAATCAACCACAAAACTCCACTCCACCCTATCATAGGCCTTGTCCATATCCAGCTTCAATGCCAATTCCTTATCCTCCCGTTTACCACGATGCTGCATAGAATGGAGAAGCTCATGGACAACAAGAATATTATCTTGTATTTGCCTTCCTGACACCAAAGCTGACTGATTGATACTAATAATCCGGTCCATCACCAATTTTAAGCGGTTAGTAAGGATTTTCGAAATGACCTTATAGAGAACATTGTAAAGCGCAATTGGTCGCAGCTGGGACATCTTGGCCGGACTTGGCACCTTGGGGATTAGACAGAGGTGGGTGAAATTAAGTTTCCGGAGCAACCGGCCCGTCCGCCAGAAATGCAGCACCATCTCACAAATATCCCTCCACCTCCCAATTTTGCTGGAAAAAATCACTAGTGAACCCATCCGGTCTCGGGGCCTTTGTGGGGTTAATCTGAAACACGATAGCCTTCACTTCATCCCGAGAAATAGGTGCCAAGAGTCCTGCATTTTCCTCTGGCGTAACACGCCTCCCAATACACTCCAAGATAGTAGGACAAGGTTGAGGATGAGTAGTGGTATACAACTGCTCAAAGTAGTCCACCACAACCTATGGCATCTGAGGCCCTCCTTCACCCACACCCCATCCAATTTTCAAGTCCCCGCAGCCTATTAAAACGCCGGTGTTTTACGGTAGAGGAATGGAAGAATTTTGTGTTTTTATCTCCCTCCTATAGCCATTGGACTCTAGCCTTTTGTTTCCAGTAACACTCCTCCACTCGGATCAGACGCTTCAACTCCAGTTCCTTTTGCCTAACCCAAACCCCATCAAAGTTAGGTTGCACATAAGCACTACGAAGTTGCAGCTGTAATTCATCAATGAAGACCTCACTATTACACTGGTTACCCATCCTCCAGGTAAGAAGACCCGATCGCACCCCCTTCAGCTTTTCACAGACTTGGAAAGCCTTAAACCCCGAGCCTCAAACTGCCAACACTCCTTAATCACCTACCGGTAGTCCTGTTCATTCCCCCATCTGGAATAAAAAACAAACCTCCGTTTAGGCAGGCACATCGGGGGAGATAAGCACAACAACAACATTAGATGATCGGATCCATCCACAAGGAGGTGGTGGAGGGTCGCGGCTGGGTACAGCTCCACCCACTCCGCAGTGGCCAAGGCACGGTCCAAACGGGCCTGGATGAACCCCGATTCTCTCCTATTTCTCCAAGTAAATGGGTGCCCATGGTACCCCAAATCAAGCAACCGATTTTCAGCCACAAATTCCCTAAAGGAAAGCATTGAATTTTCAGATCGAACAGGGCCCCCATCTTTTTCGGCAACCGACAACACATCATTGAAGTCCCCCACCAAAAGGCAAGGGTCCCCACACCTTGCAATACGAGACCCCAAGCTCCTCCAATGGTCCGCACGGATCCTGTCATCCGTGCTTGCATAAATAGAAAAAAATCTCCAAGTATAATCAGAAACAACATCTTTTATTAAGACTTCAATAAGAAAAACATCAATTTTAACAAGCACTACTTGTTTTGCATCCCTCCAAAAAACATAAAGGCCACCACTCAACCCATGTGGCTCAACCGCATGCATGAAAGGCATCCCTAACTTATTTTTTAAATAACAAAATCGTCTACTATTGTTCTTTGTCTCAAGCAATACCACAATATCAGGGCGATGAAGCAAAGTTTGCTCCACCAGGTTATGAACGGTCAGCATACCTCCGATACCCTGACAGTTCCAGCATAGAACACTCATGGTGACTAGGAAGAGGTGGAACCTGCACCCCTTTGCTCAAGAGACCCATTAAGGTCAGTCTCGACCACTTGAGAGGCACACACTTCCACCCTACACTCCATCCTTCTCCGTTGAGCCACACCATCCTGCAACGTTGGTGAAATGCCCTCACCTTCCAACACAACATCCCGTCCATGACTAGACTCCTTATCAGTAACAGCCCCCGAAACCAAACTGGGCAACACAACATTAAGCCGCCCAATAAGACCCTGCATCGAAGGAGCCTGACCCGATGTATCACCCCCCTCAAGCTGCTCAACAGAACCGTGCTCCCGGGCAACCAATCCCCCTATCTCCCAATCCAGCCGAGAGTCCCCCGAAGCCACCTCATTCAACCAGCCCCCTCTGCCAATCAAACCCGTATCAAAAGCGGCCTCCAACATCCGCGTTCGCCTAGCCTCGTCCTCTTTCTGCGCATAGATTCTCGCAGCCAAAACGGAGGCAACCCCATCCTCCCGGCATTTCCCCTACCTCCAAGCCCCAATGACTCCCTGCCACTACCCTGAAGATGAACGACACTACGCAAAGGCCATCCCTTGAGATCCGTCTTCGCCTCCAAGCCCCAAAAAACATGGCCCCGGTCCTCCCCCTGACCTGCCATCACAGACCCTTCACACCACCGGGTAGTGTGCCCTAAAGAGCCACACACCAAGCCATACGCAGACAACATCTCATACTTGAAGCCAATCCATTGCTGCCCCTCCACTGAAAACTCCACAATTTTCCCTCGCATCAAAGGGTCATCCACCCTCATTCAGACACGAACCCGGACAAACCGACCAATACACTCCTTGCCCCAAGACATATCAACCTCCAAACACAGCCCCCACAAGACCCCCAATATTTTTAGCCATTGCAACAATCATATTAAATGGAGGAATACCATGTAATTGCACCTAGAAGGAGGAGTGATTCATCCGCAGCCGCCGGGGGTTTCTGGTACGTGACCCCTCATCCAAAATGGCCAATGCCTCCATAAAACTCCATGGTTCCATATCAAATATCCTCTGCATATCCTGTTGAGCAACAAAGCAAGCCAAGAATTTTTTCTCCCCAATCACCCGAATAGATACCCCCGCCCTCCCCTGCGAGAGTCCGGAGAATAGCCGCACGAAAGCCACCCCACTGATCCGCTTGTCCGTGAAAACTTTAGCCACTAGACAGAAACAGAACCCTAGCGGAAGGTCTTCAACCTCCTCTTGTAAGACCCGAATTGTTGTTCCAAATCCGCCATGTCCATAGCAGTTACAGCCACGGCCCCTCAGCCCCGTAGCCCGCCTCCACGAAACACTCCCAAACGGCAAGCCAAACGACGACCGCAGGAAGAGCCAAGTTGAGCCCAACGCCCTAACCCTAACAGGTTGCACAAACCTCCTCAGTCCACCACCGCAAACCCGTAATCCTCCTCCACGATAGCCACCAACTTAGGACCCCAAACGGCACGCGAAATTTTTTTTAGGTATTCCGGCGCCCCAACCCTAGCAGACTATAAACTCTCCTTTCGAGAGACTTGTCACGAGAAAGTACCATTGAGGGTACAAGTTTTGTCAGAGTGTTGTGTGATTATGGAATAAAGTATGTGGTTATGTAAATGTTTGAGTTTGAATGTTAAGGTACCATAAGGGTACCCAGTACTTTGTGAGTATAATGTGGAGTCATATGTGATGATATTGAATTATGGTTACACTCTTGGATTTTGGATTTTATGGAGCTATAAATGTCATTGAGGTTATGGTTTGTATTGGATGAATTATGATTATGTATAGGGAAGATCTTGATGGTTTTGATGGTGAAATCTTTTTGTATGAAGATTTCTCCAATTTCGTTCTATTGATGATCATCTTGATCTATACGTATATGTTATATGTGTGAATAAATATGCTTGCGTAAATCTCGATTTTCTACTGAGGGGTGAAAATATATTTTTACAAATGTTTTTCACAGACTTTATTTTTGGGTTCACTCACCTTTATTTTTTGCCCCAAAGGAATTAAGGAGCGTTGAGCCGAAAGTTTGAGGAGGTTATTGCTAGTAGCAGCGTTTTTGAATTAAGGTATGGGTTTTGACCCTATGTTGTATTGAGATCACCTGTTTTGGAGTCTATTGTGAAATTATGAACTTGGTATAGCATATTTTACACTAAAAAGTTTGTCAAACTCCTCAAAACTCTACCATTTAATGAAGTCAACAACATTCAATTCTTTTTTCAATACTCCAAACTTATGTGGAGTTAGGAAATCTCCTAATTGAATACACTCTAATTTATAATGACTTTACAAATGTTAATGTAAGTCTAAATTGAATATAAAAAACTTTTATTAACTCCTTAAAATTTGTAATTGAATACACATGAACTTTTAGAGACATTTGAAATCTATAAAAACCTCAATTGAATACATCTCCGTTCATGTACGTGTTGATTGGACTACATAACAAACTGGTCATACGCATAGACACTGTGTAACCACTGAGACTTATTACTAAAGGGTACTTAATTGGTGGTTTCAAACCATCATTATTCTTACTAAATATAATAATTCTAATATAGAACATAAAACCCCCAAACTATATGGGTCATTTCAAGTTCATACTCCAACTATGAAAATTTTCATCTAGGTACCCAAATATCAAAATTCAACATTTAGGTACCCACCGTTAGTCTTTCCGTTAGTCAAACTATTAAAGTCTGAGATGGCATTTTTTTAAATTTTGTTTTTCTGACTTGAACTCCATGTAGACCAATTTTCAATTAAAAAAATTATAATTTTAAAATAAATGGAAAATTAAAAAAAGAAAAATATCCCACCCAACCCCACCCTTCTTCCTCCTCTATTCGCAGTCGACACCATACCCACCTAGAAACCAACAACCATCAACCAATTCCAAGTCAAACCCCCAATTTCCGCACCACCACCAACACCGAAAACGATGAACAGCACCACTGTCGTCTCAGTCCCTATTCACTCTCAAAATCCCAGCTTGAATCAAAACACCAACCAACCCCTGATCAAAATTCAAAACTCAAAACCCAGAAAAACCCAGAATCTTCAACATCAACATCATCCTCAGCATCTTTATCTTCATCTTCAACATCATCCGCAACATCTTCATCTTCATCAACAAACAAAGTTTAAAAACTCAAAAAACTCTCTCCCTTTGGAGACCCAACATTTTTTTCCCAGTAATCCACCACCACCTCCATCGATTTCCACCACCATTATCATCATTATCATCATCTTGCAGTTGCAGATTGGAATTCCTCTTCCAATTATCATGTTAAAATAATTATAAAACAAATAAAATAAAAAAAGAGAAACCCCCAATTCCCAATTTACCATGATATTGTGATGTAGATGATCGACAATCTCTTCAAAATTTCCCAGACAAGTTGTGGGTTTAAACCATCCAAACCCGTACCCGACTTCGAACCACCACGAAGTCATTGACTTCATCGAGGTCGAGATCGATCTGGCCTCATCTTCACCATTCCCAACCCACAGACGAACTCTAATATCACACCCAAACCCTACACCCACCATTCTCGTTGACCACAAATTACAAGCCTAGCCCCCACAATTGAAGTTCAAACTCGGCCGCTCCAAATTCACGCCCAAACCCAACTAATAATGAACACCCAATCCCAGCTTCACGGCATATGAGTTCGACGGCGTTTGAGTTCGATGAACACCCAATCCCACCTTCAATGACCTAATCAACCCAACCAACGCCGACACCATCAGGAGCCGAGGAAGGTCCCATCGTGCCGGAGCCAGTCTCGCCACAACGGCGAAGAGGACATACAGGCATTGGCTAACGAAGTTGGGTCGTACATGAAGGACGTAATTTGATTGTCGAACAGATTGGGAGGGAAACCGGAGAAGGAGGTGCAGGACCTGAGGAGGAACCTGTTTTCGACGCCATTTTTGTTCTTGTTGTACAAATAGTAACATAAAAATTACGCAACTATATGCACGTTTTAACTCGCAAGTGCACAAGATAAGACAAATAGTATAGAAAGCAAATACGAGATCATTCCCACGATGACTGGATTAATATGTGTTTAAAATTGATTTTAAGATAATTTTGAAAACTGAAAATTTAGAAACAAAGTATTAAAAAAAAACAGCGTTTGATTAAAAATAGAATTGGATTGAGGTTAAAACAATGAGAAAACTAATTATGGATTCGATGTTCACCGCTAATCTTCTTCCTTAAGCAAACGACATGCACAATGCTACAAAACAGATTTTAGATGCTCATGTTTGTCAACATAAAGGCATGATATCTACTCTTTAAATTATTGATTTCCCTAAGCAACAAGTTAGGCATGGGTATCTACACTAACTCTTTTCATTCTTAAAGTATTTAGCATGGTATCTACTAAGTTGCACTTTAAGAACGCATAACACAATGGAAATCGACAAACACACAACTCCTAGAATATGGTATCTATTCTAGTTATTCATGATGATTAATTTCAAGAACTTATAACTAGTTATTTTTTTACTCTCACAGGCACAAGATTCGGTCATCTAAATTTACCTATGTAACAAACTCAATACACAGCATACATATGGTGATCAAGCATAACATAACGTATGTAAAGAGTAAAATATAATCTGAAATTATTCAATTAAGCATCACAAAAGTAGTTTGCAGCAAAGTCATATCGAAATCCTTAAAGAAACATGATTAGGGCTTCAATCGAGCCCTAACTAAAGTACTTAGTTACCCATAATTTAAATAGACAGCAAGAACTAAAAAAAAAAACAGAAAATAAAAAGAGGAAGAAGATAGCTCTTTGATGATGTGTTGGTCAGCTAGAGTGATTGGATGACGCCTTCACGTTCCTCCTTGCTTCCTAAGCCTTTTAGACCTTGGGACCTTGAAGGATGGAGCAGGATGGGATGGTGTGGCTGAGTCCTTGTGTGAGAGCTTCCAACGTTTCTGCAGTTTTCTTTTTGGGAGCAAAAGAGGCGTTCCAAAGTATGAGATATAGAGAGAGAGACGTTTTTGACTTTTGTGTGGGAGAGTGACTCTTTGCTGGCTGCCTTTTTGTCTTCCTTGTGCGTTTTCCCCTTGTCCCATGTATGTGTCTGCCCCTTTGCTGCCCAAAATTGATGTGGGTGTTAATTTCCTTAATGAGGGAGAGAGACGTTACCGTTTGCATTCACTGCTCAATCAATCCTCACGTTGTGGCTGCTCCTCTCCCTTTATTATTTGTTTATCTTCCTTTTTCTGATTAAAACGTTTCCTCCCGTAACCTTAATAAACTAGGCCTCTAGTCGTCCAAGTCCGATAAGGATTAGAAAACTTGAAATAGAAGGAATGCTGAATTCTAGCTCAGCCTGACCTTGCTGTACTAAAACGGCCATAAAGCATTCTAGATAACTCCAATTCACAAACCGTAAAATTCTCTAGAAACTACACTTCCGTATCTTTCCAAAAGTATATGACCCATCAGCTAGTTCTTCCTGAGTAGGTGCAGTTAATTTCGAGAAGTTGACACATGTGCTGAAGTCTGTTTCGAAGTTTCCTCCTTAAATTTCCAAAACAGCACTCATTAACTCCTTTTGTAACTTTGCCTCCAAAAATCCTACAAAACACGAAAACAAGCTAAATATTAAGAAAACATAGGAAACATGCTAAGAAAAGCATAAGAAAACAAGATAAAACGTCGCATAAATATGCTCATATCAGTTCTTCGTTGGGAGTACATTCGAACGGGAGCCGAGAGAGCCTTGCTTGAATTGGAGGGCTCGACGGTGAGGTAGAAGAGAGAGAAGGAGACATTGGGTGGGATATAAATATTTTTTCCATTATTTTAAAATTATAATTTTTTAATTGAAAATTGGTCTACATGGAGTCCAAGTCAGCAAAATTTAAAAAAATTCCACCTCAGACTTTAACAATTTGACTAATGGATTGACTAAGGGTGGGTACCTAAATGTTGTGTTTTGATAGTTTGGGTACTTAAATGAAATTTTCATAGTTGGGGTATGAACTTGAAGTTACCACTATAGTTTGGGGGGTTTTATGTAGTTTGTCCTAAATAATTCAAAATCGATATATTTATTTGAAAATAAAATCAAAATCACAAAGTTATCTAGCTAGTCCCGGTCATATGAAAAAGTCTTAGAAAACGTGACAATCCACCTAGATCACACGAAAAATGATTAGAAACTAATTCTGGTTCGTAAACAACGTAACGTATCCTAAAGCGTAAACAAACTTGAAATGACAACCCGGGGGGTCAAAGGGTCAATCTAAGCCAAACAAAAGCCTATAATCATTAGAAGATGAGACTTCGTTCTCAAATTCACTCGACATTATTGCATTATTAGGGCTTGAGAATTGGGGATCTAGACTAGGAATCAGTATTTGAAAAAAATATTATTTTTTAAAACATATTAATTTCATATGTAATTCAATTTATTTAAAAACATGACTTTTACCTTAAATGCCCCCTGAACTCGCATTTAAGTTCCACTTTGCACTCCTATTTTCAAAAGTCACTCAAAATGCACCCTAAAACTCATGAGTCGTCCCACTCAAGTGCTTTTCTATTGACTCCGTCCATTTTCCGTCAATGTATACCGAGAAACCTCCATTTCTTCAATCTCAAGTATCTCAAATATCTCCTCCAATGGCACTGCCCCGGCAGCAATGAACTCCGCCCGCCGTTCGAAAAACTTCTCCCTTAAATCTTCTCTGCCTCTCCTCCACCACACAAACTCCCAACAACGCCCTTCAATTGTTTTCTTCTTAGTTTCCAATCCCTCTTGCTTTCCCCAAATAAAAAACGAGCTACCTTTTCAACCGCCTTGGTAGTACCAGAAGATCCAACAAAAACTTCAAAGCCAAAATTTTTTATCTTCTCAACCAACCTAGATTGTTGAATCACCTACCTAATAGCCTCCCTCATATTTACAGCATTCTCCTCATTGCCCCCAAAATTTTACATCAAATTCACATGGCCCAACTTCAGTGAAGCCCCAAAAATGACCTTTCCTTCTTTCCCAATTACAAACTCAGTAGACCCACCTCTTGTTGCTGACTAAGCTGCCTAGCTAGACATCTACAAAGTTGTGAGGTGGATCAAGTGAGAGTGAGTGTGTTGAGTGAGCTGTAAAGCTAAACAAAAAGTGTGTGTGCCTAGTGCGTGTGTGAGCTTTGGTTGAGAAGCAAGGATTTCCTATGAAACAGCTAGACTAGGTGTCAAGTTGTAATTGGCCTTTATGACATCATAGTGTCATAAGCCTAACCGAATTGAGAGTGAGAGGATGCATGAATATGCTATTGTAATCATTCTAGAATGAATTCAATGAATTCAACTCAGTCATAGCTGAGGTATTATCCAAAAAATCTCAATCAAGAATTTTATTAAACACTTGGGATGCATTGCTCATCACTCAAATTCATATACCAAAATCAATCCGTTTTGCAATCAAGAAAATAAGAGAGAATCCTAATCTATCCCTAACCAATCGTTTGCAGCTAGGAGGCTCGGTTTAGAGAAAATACATGAGTTTCATTATTGTCCTGCTCCACGACATTGAGCTTTGCGATACCAACATGGTATCAGAGATGCGTCTCTGATCATCATCTGGGCGTTGTTCTGTGCTGAGTAGCATTATAGTGTTGCTGAGGTGTTAGACAATCTGCAATGACAGAAACACATGAAGGAGGTGAGTTGAGGACTCCGATCTTCACAGGCTCAAACTGATATTACCCGTTCCGGAATATAATGGAAATTAAAGAATTAACTTGAAAATCCGGTGAGATGGGTCGAACTAAAAGAGTTTTGGATCATTCGTGAAGGCCCAATGTTTTGGTGGGCCGTAAATTAAATGCTTGGGGTCGCGAAATGACTATTTTACCCCTGTAGTATTGATGGGCCCGACAGTCACTTTGATATCGAGAACACTTTAGACTACTTTCTTGTACCATTATGTCCAAACTGAAACGATGTAGCTGATGACATTTTCCCCAAGATTTAGAATGAGGAATGTGCCAAATCTGCTTGGGTTATCCTGAAACGTGAATACATAAGTGATTCAAAGGCTAGAGCAGTTAAACTTCAGTCTCTAAGACGTGATTTTGAATATACATGAATGAAAGAAGATGAGTCATTATCTATGTACATGTCTAGACTCTGTGGTGTTGTGAACTAAATAAGAACCTATGGTGAGGATATTTCAGAGAAGAGGTTAGCTCAAAAGATTCTAATCAGTTTGACTAAACCTTATGATCCCATTGTGTCAAATATAGAAGAAACAAGAGATATGGAAACTGTAAATGTTGAAAATGTGGTTGCTTCAATTAGCGTCTTTGATCAAAGAATTGAAATGCATACTGATGGAACTGTTGATAAAGCCTTTGCTAGTCTAAGTGTTAATCCTAAGGGACATCAGAATTACACTCAAGGCAAGTTCAAGAATCCTTACAAGGGCAACAAAACCTGGAATCACAAGTCTAATGCTACTGGGAAGCCTAGTTTTAACCAAAATGCAGGTTCTAACAAGGCTGAAAGTAGTGGCACTAAGGATGCATGCAAGGTGTGTGATATTTTGCATTATGGTGAGTTTTGGTTCAAGGGCAAGCCTAAGTGCTACAATTGCAACAAGTTTGGTCATTATGTCAAAGATTATGAAGGGAAATGAGTGAATATGGCCAGATAAGTGATAGAAACTACGAGCAACCTGTTCTATGCATGTAATGCAGCTTCTGTGAAGGATGACAGTGTGTGGTATGTGGATAGTGCATGTAGTAATCATATGACTGCACAAGAAGCACTACTAATTGATGTGGACATAAGCATTAAAGCTAAAGTGAAAATGGGGAATGGTGAATTGGTTGAAGCTGAAGGGAAAGGTACATTGGTGATTCACACCAAGCAAGGAGAAAGACACATCAAGGATTTCATGCTCTTACCTGGCTTAGATGAGAATTTGTTGAGTGTTGGACAGATGATAGAGCATGGTTACTTTATAGTGTTTGGGGATCACACAGTAGATATTTTTTAAGATAAAGAGCTAAGTCACAGAGTAGCTAAAGTGCCTATGACTGGGAATAGGTGCTTTCCTATGTCACTAGAGTGTGTGAATCATGTGGAAATGAAGTCAACACTTCCTGAAGACTCAGAACTATGGCACAAAAGGTATGGTCATTTGAACTTCACAAGTTTGAAGTCTCTACAACAGAAAGATATGGTTGTTGGTTTGCCTAAACTACGAGGTGAAGGTGAAGTATGTGAATGCTGTGTAGCTGGAAAACAACATGTGGAGAAATTTGACAAGGAACCAGCTTGGAGGGTAACTACACCTCTTGAGGTTATTGTTCAGTCATTATTTATGTATCATTTTGATATCCTTTAGTACCCCTCTTACATGTCTTTGAATGATTTCGTGCCAACCATAGTAGAAAATGAGCAATCTTGTGAGACTTTTATAGATTTGGAAAGATAGGTAAATTCTGGAAATAACGCAAAAAGAATGGCTCAATTCGGATTTATAACGAATGAGATGTCTCAAGTTGAAGTTTAGGCCTTGAGAAGGACCAAAATCGGCTCCTAGCGCATGCTAGGACAAGCCAAGAACCATGCCCTAATATGAGTTCCTGAGAAGTTCTACCGAGTCCTTACTGTGCGAAGAAACGAGCCAAGAACATGTCCTTGACAGTTCCTAAGACATCCCAGCCGAGACTGAGGATACGCCAAGATCATGTCCCTGTCGAAGGACCTGTGCCAACCTTGAATCTCATGTGCCAAGCCATGCCATGACATGCCTGTAACAAGTTCCTGGTGCACCCCAAAAGCGGAGACCCAAATCATGTCCAGTGACATGTCCCAGATCCACCAGCGACAAAGTTCTCTGCGACCTATTTCAGGTCCGGGAAGTTCAAAAGAGGCCTTGACCTACAAAATGATAGTACAAAGCGAGACTCCACTCGTAGTTGGACTTCAAATCACCTATCTAAGCTATTAAGATCATGTGTCTCGCCTGGAAATGCCAATGGCATGTTCGTGTCCTGTTTTGCCGTAACATACTTCCCGGGGGCCCTGATTTGAGCCAAATTGGGCCATCGAATTTTCTACAAGCTTTTGAGCTGGAAAAAGCCCAGAAATATGTTAGATATATCATTTGGAAGTGCCTAGGAAGGTTTGTCTTGGTTGGATTGGTCAATGACACATTGAAATTCTTAAAGGTCCAAATTAAGGTTCTATGGGCCCAGAATCCGGCCCAGCCACGTTTGAAGCACTTAGGATTGGAAAAGTCCAGTCCTTGACGTCCCAGCAACCTCAAAAAAACTACAGAATCTGCCTTGGCATGCAAGGAATATCAGAAGCTTTGTCTCAAGTCCTTGCCGCAATTCCTACTCCAAATCAAACAAGGATTACCTTTTTGAGTCCTTCTTCTTTCCTAACTAGGATAGCAGTTTTGAGTCAGTTTTTTATTAGGATTTTGTCCTAGATTATCTCCTACATTGTAGAGGTTTAAAGGCCTATTTAAAGGACCTAAGGGCTCGCGGGTGAGGACCTCTAGACACCCTAGCCGCATTACATTGTAATTTAGTTTTTCAATTCAAACACTTTAGTTTTCTCCTTGTGAGAGAATTGTGCGTGAGCAGTGGAGGAGCAAGCCTTGGCGTGGTCTTTTGCTATGCCTCATCCTCAATAATCTCCTTTGTATCTTTACTTTTATTGCTCTTTAATTATGATTTACATTATGCCTTGTATTTCAGTTATGCGTGAGTAGTCTTTATAGGATTAGGGCTGCTTGAAGCCCTAGCCATGTTAGTTATTTAATTAGATTTCTCGCTCTTGATTTTAATTGCTATGAATGCTGAATAAGTTGGATTACTATGCTTAATGAACTTAATTTATGCCTATAAGCTTAGCTACCTTATTTGCATATAATTATTGATGTAATTGCTTGACGGACCATCATATCATCTTGTGATTTGAAACATCAAGGGTAGGTGTAGGGACACCTATTCGTAATATAAACTCATGACAACCTAGGACTGCACATCACTTTTCTAGGGGTAGTGTTGTGTCATTAAATTCTCTTTGTTCTTCATGCATCATCTTAAACGGTAGATGATAGACGTTCTAGGTACACATCATGCTTAGGACATGCCAAGTAAGAGAGAATAACATATGTGGAGTGGGCCAACCATCGGTACCTTTGCATGGGCACTATATCAAGAGAGTTTATAGTAATTGAATCAAGGAATCTGGTTAATAACTATAAATGGTTAGAGTGGATAGTATGCCTTAATTCGTCATAGTTAATAGAATCAATCCATCAATCATCTTGCATTGTTATTTCTGCGTTTTAATTAATTTTCTTTAAATTCCAAATCCAAAAGCATAAAACCCCCCCTTGCCGTGTGTCTTGATTTGAGTCATTGTTTGAGTCTTTGTGTGTTTCTTGCATCACAAGTCAAGTTAGAGTTTAATTAGGATTATTGCCGTGTGTTAGTGTCTCTTGCATATCTAAAGTAGCGTGAGTCTAGGTCTAGGCGTGTTCCTTGTTTTGTTTTAGTATTTTTGTGTCTTTTATCTAAGTTAATAAAATATGAACTTAATTGGATTAATTGTTGAATAAGTCCTCGAGGGATCGACCTTTGCTTGTCATTATACTATCTTCATCGATTTTGTGCACTTGCAAAGATATCAATGTTAAGAATAGGGTTCATATTTATTGTGTTCTTTATTTTTACTATCACTTATACACTCAGATGTGTGTGGCCCAATCCCGGTTGAAACAATTGGAGGTAACAAGTACTTCTTGACCTTTCTTAAGCATAAGTCTGGTGTATTAAATGTGTTCAAGAAATTCAAGAGTATGGTGGAGTTATAGAGTGGACACAAAGTTAAGAAGCTCAGAAGTAATAGGGGAGGTGAATATCTCTCAAAAGACTTTGAGAAGTTCTGTGTTGAAACTGGAATTGAAAGGCAACTCACAATGGCCTATTCTCCTCAACAGAATAGGGTTGCTAAGAGGAAAAATACGACCATTGTTGAGATGGCGAAAGCTATGATGCTTGAGAAAGAAGTGCCATACAAGTTCTGGGGTGAAGCTGTGAATACAGCTATGTACTTACAAAATAGATGTCCTACAAAAGTTGTCAATGGTAAGGCACCATTTGAGCAGATTAGTGGAAGAAGGCCAGGGGTTAAACACCTAAGGTTCTTTGGTTCTATATGTTATTCTCACATTCCTAATCAACTACGGCATAAGTTAGATGAGAAAGGGACACAGTGTGTGTTCATGGGATATGGAAGTTGTGAGAAGGGTTACAAATTATACAATCTGCAATCCTGCAAGATTGTGATATCCAGGAGTGTGATCTTTGATCAAAATGCAAAGTGGAAGTCGAATGATGCAAATTCAGAAGAAGGTGGCTATTTCTCAAGCTGAGAATATAGATGTAGTTCCACAAGAAACTAAACCTCAGAATGGATCTCAGATTGTAGAAGTTCAACCTGAAGATGAATCTCCTAGTGAAACACCTGTCAAGTTCAAACCCTTGAGT
Organism: Oemleria cerasiformis; assembly: GCA_037349345.1. NCBI lineage: Eukaryota > Viridiplantae > Streptophyta > Magnoliopsida > Rosales > Rosaceae > Oemleria > Oemleria cerasiformis. The sequence continues at coordinate 14,486 of JAZGTL010000208.1, read as the reverse complement.
GACATATATGCCAGATTCCACTAGTGCATCATTAAACCCGAGAACTACGTAGAGGAAGGCAAAGTAAGTTGAGATTGATATGATCCAGAAGAATGAAACATGGGAGCTTGTAGACAGACCTAACAAGCTTGTAATTGGGATTAAATGGGTTTACAAGACAAAGCTAAACCTAGATGGCTCAATTCAGAAGCACAAGGCCATATTGGTAGCCAAAGGCTATGCTCAGAAGCCTGGTATTGACTTCAATGAAACCAAAATTTGCCCCAGTGGCAAGGATAGACACCATTAGGATACTCATTGCTCTAGCAGCTCAAAAGGATTGGAAATTATACAAATTGGATGTGAAGTCTGCATTTCTGAATGGTGTTCTAGAGGAGGAAGTCTACATTGATAAACCTGAGGGGTTTGCAGTTCAAGTAGAAGATGGGAAAGTTTACATACTTAAGAAAGCTCTCTATGGCCTAAAACAAGCACCAAGGGATTGGTATGGTGAGATTGACTCATATTTGCTCAGCTGCGAGTTCAAAAGAAGTCCTAGTAAAGCCACACTCCACATGAAGTTTGATGAAGCTGGTGAGATTCTCATTGTGTCTATCTATGTGGATGACATAGTGTATACTGGAAGTTCAAAAGCTATGATTAAAGAGTTCAAGCAAGTGATGATGAGTAAGTATGAAAGGACAGACTTGGGTCTACTTCATCACTTCCTTGGGATGGGAGTTATTTAATCAGACATGAGCCTATTCATTCACCAAAGAAAGTATGCATCCACACTACTTGAGAAGTTTGGTCTCAAGGATTGTAAACCAGTGAGTGCACTACTTGACAGAACCCCTCCCGAACTTCCCCTCTTCTGACAACCCTGGAAAAACTCAAATCTTCCAAAAACACCCTCACACTACCAAACAAAACCTTACGAGAATTCTACCAAAAATTCAGTAGCATCTCGCCTATAACCGGGTCAAACCGTCTAGCACCTGTTAAACGAAGGATGCAGATAACAAAACACAATAGTCCCATCAATCCAGATAACCAAGTGCTACCAACTCACAGGAATAACTTATAACAACCCCAACGGCAATCAGAGCAAGCTAGGTTTAAAATTAAATTTAAATTTACAAATTTAACAAAAGTCCTATGTAGTGGTTACGCAGCAGCTATAGATGCCTCCTCCTAGTCTCGGATTCTTGTCTTGGTATGGCCGGAAGCTCAAGTAAGCTCAACTTTGAGCTGCGCGGTCCTCTAAAGTCCACGGAGCTGTACTGCCTTTTGCAAGAAGAACAAAGGCAAATGGACACTGGAGGTGGCCGAAATTGCAACTTGAAGATTGGTCTTCGTGGTGGTATTTTGCCCGGTCCCTTTCAAGCCAAAATGCGATCAAATGCGGCCCTAATTCGACTGGTTCTTTTATGGGAAAGGTAGAGCTTGAAGACATGAACGTTTTGGTCCAAAAATCGCGGCGATTTATGGCCGGACAACGGAGTTATAGCCCTCCAAACTTGGAATTTTTGGCTTGGCCGAATATTTTGGGGGAGGAAGGGGCTGAGCTCGGGAAGAGAGAAAGTGAGGCGAGAGAGAGTGTCATCCAAAAATAAAAATAGTGTTTTTTCATAATTATGAAATTGCCCTTTTATTTTTGAACCATAACTCTCTCATTCGAACTCCGATTTTTGCGTGCCGCATGTCTACTAACTCGTGAGGACGAGACCTACTTAAAAAAAATAAAAAGTGACCACCGAACCCCCTAACCCTCAAGTTCAAAATTGTCCTTTCTTAAATGATTTTTAAAAATACCCTTTAGGTTTGGGTCGTTACAACTCACCCCCCTTAAAGAAATTTCGTCCTCAAAATTCATACATATCATAAGACGAGAAGTTGATATTGGGCCCGAATGTAAACTTTGAAACCCCCAAATCAAACAAAACACTAACAATAAAGCCAAAACAGATACATACCAGCGACGACCTCCGGCGCAGCCCGTGCCTCATGCTGTGTTTTGGTAAAGACCCGAGCTTGAGTCCCCGAAGAGCCACCTCGACCTCTCTGTCAAGCACCAGGCCTACTGGCCCCACTAGACTGCATCTAACTGCTAGCTGCGATACCCTGAAACTAAGTTCCCTGTCCTTGGCCACTAGAAGACTCTCGGGCTAATCTACTACCTGGACGGTGTGGGCAATCCCTCTTAAGGTGCCCGGTCTCGCCAGAGTGAAAACATCCAACATCACTAACCTCCGGACGGTTAGGGAATTCTCTATTGACGTGCCTTGTCTCCCCACAGTAAAAACATCCAACATCACTAACCCGTTCTGACCAATTGCTCTGAGCACCGTACCGCGTACTCTCCTGAACTGAACCTTTACTTGAGTGAGCTGATGACTGCTGCCATGTAGTAAAATCTCGAGATACTCCAATTCCTGACCCCCCGTTACTATGTCTGAATCCGAAGTCGCAAGACCCGTCACCTCCCTATGAACCAGTACTGTAAGTGCCCCTCTTGTACCGTCCTTGACTCTATACTCCAAAACTCATGTGGTCATGACATTGTCTAGAACAACCCGATTGACTCTGCTCCACACGTGCAGTAGCGTCGGCTAATGCCCTCATCGAGGTATACTCCACTGTAATAACCACAACCTGTATCTCATTCCACAAGCCAAACTCAAACTGCTTGCGTTTTTCCACCGCATTAGCCACCAACGCTGGAGCAAACCTAGACAACTCTACAAACCGATGCTTGTACTCCGGTACGGTCATCGTACCCTGCCTCAGCTGTAGGAACTCGGCCTGCATAGCATCTCTATAAGATTGGGGGAAGAACTGCTCAAAAAACTTCTCACGGAATACCTCCCAAGTAGTAGTACGAACATCCCAGCTTGTCAGCTCCAAGGCATGCCACCATCGGTAAGCATGGCCATCCAGCAAGAAATTAATTAAATGAACCTTGTCACTAGGAGGGCATCTCATAACTGTAAACACTCGCTCTAATTGAGTGATCCAGCTGCCAGCATCTGCAGGGTTAGTCTCACCCGTAAAAACTCTAGCCCCTAGTCTCTGGGCCATCTCAATATCGGATACCTCATAATTGTCGTCATAACCCTACCCAACTGGTCTACAGTCTGCCGTAAGTCGGGCTCCATAACCGGGTCACGTGCGCCCTGCACATTCTACGTTTTTTCCAAAGTGCCAGGCTGTGGACGAGGACGTAGTCTGGCAGGCATCACTCTGATACGAAACAACAATTTGTTAGTAACAAGAAAGCATACAATCTGATACCAAGTTGACAGAACCCCTCCCAAATTTCCCTTCGAAATGCATGAGAAGCCATGCTCCCATCTAACAACCCTGGAAAAACACAAACCTTCGAAAAACACCCTTACACTACCAAACAAAACCTTACGAGATTTCTACCAAAAATTCTGCAGAATCTCGCCTATAACCGAGTAAAACCATCTACCAACTGTCAAACGAAGGATGCAGATTGCAAAACACAATAATCCGAACAATCCAGATAACCAAGTGCTACCAACTCACATGAATAAGTTACAGCAACCCTAACGGTAATCAGAGGAAGCTAGGTTTAAATTTAAATTTAAATTTACAAATTTAACAAAAGTCCTACGTAGTGGTTGCGCAGCAGCATCTGATCTTGGCTTCTCGTATCGATACGGTCGGAAGCTCAAGCAAGCTCAACTCTGAGCCGCGTGGCCTCTGAAGTCCTCGAGCTGCAATGCATTTTGCAAGATGAACCAAGGAAAACAGAGCTAGAATTGCAACTTGAAGATTGGTATGCCCGATGATATTTTGGCTAGCCCCTTTCTAGCCAAAATTTGATCAAACGAGGCACTAATTGGACTGGGACTTTTGGGGGAAAGGTTGAGCTTGAAGAGATGAATGTTTTTTTTCCAAGAATCACGACGATTGGTGGTCGGACGATGGAGTTATGGCCCTCCAAAGTTGGAATTGGGTTTGACCAAAAATTTTGGGGGAGGTGGGGGCTGAGCTCGGGGAGAGAGAAAGTGAGGAGGGAGAGAGTGTAATCCAAACATAAAAATTGTGATTTTTTATAATTACAAAACTGCCATTTTTGTTTTTGAACCATAACTCTTTGATTCGAACTCCTATTTTTGCATGCCACCTGTCTACGAACTCGTGAGGACGAGACCTACGCAAAGGTACAAGAAAAACTTCCAAAAGTATTTTTTAAAAAAAATTGACACCCGAACCCCCTAATCCTCAAGGGCAAAATTATCCTTTCATAAGTGATTTTTCGAAATACCGTTAATTTTAGGTCCGGGTCGTTGCACCACTGGTTCCAAGAGACAAGCTAAGAAAGAAGGATGGGAGTGAAGTTGCAGTTAAGCAGCTGTACATAAAAATTGTTGGTAGCCTACTATACTTAACAGCAACAGGACCAGACATCATGTACGCTGCAAGCCTTCAATCTAGATTCATGCATGGTCCTACAAGCAAACACTATGGGACTGCAAAGAGGGTTCTGATATACATTCAAGGTACACTATCCTATGACATTGAGTATGTTAAGGGCAAGACTTCTACTTTGACTGGTTTTTGTGATAGTGATTGGGGTGGATTAGAAGATGACATGAGGAGTACTTCAGGTTATGCGTTTGCATTGGGAAGTGGAGTGTTTTCTTGGGCCTCTATGAAGCAAAGCAGTGTTGGTTTGTCCACTGCTGAGGTTGAATATGTCAGTGCATCAGAAGCTAATACACATGCAATTTGGTTGAGGTTTGTACTAAAAGATTTTGGTGATGAACAAGGTGAACCTACACCATTGCTATGTGACAACATGTTAGCAATAGCAATGGCCAAGAACCTAGTGTTTCACCAAAAGAATAAACACATCAATAGAAGAGATCACTTTATCACGAAAGCTTTACAGGACAATCAGATCACTCTGATGTATTGTAGATCAGAAGACCAATTGGCTGACATCTTTACAAAGGCACTGCCTAAAACTAGGTTGGGACACCTAAGAACTCTACTTGGAGTTAAACCTGCCAGTAGCTTAGAGGGGAGTGTTGCTAACTAAGCTTCCTAGCTGGACATCTGGAAAGCTGTGAGGTGGATCAAGTGAGAGTGAGTGTGTTGAGTGAGCTGTAAAGCTAAACATAAAGTGTGTGTGACTAGTGTGAGAGTTAGCTTTGGTTGAGCATCAAGGATTTCCTATGGAACGGCTAGACTAGGTTTCAAGTTGTAATTGGTCTCTATGACATCATAGTGTTGTAAGCCTAACTGAATTGAGAGTGATAGAATGCATGAATATGCTATTGTAATCATTCTAGAATGAATTCAGTGAAATCAATTGCATCATAGCTGAGGTATTATGCAAAAAATCTCAATCAAGCATTTTATCAAACACTTAGGGTGCATTAATCATCTTAGTGATCATCACTCAGATTCATATACCAAAATCAATCCGTTTTTCAATCAAGAAAATAAGAGAGAAGAGAGAATCCTAATCTATCCCTAACCAATCGTTTGCAGCAAGGAGGCTCGGTTAAGAGAAAATATATGAGTTTCATTGTTGTCCTGCTCCACGCCATTGAGCTATGTGATATACCAAGACCTCCACTATCCACTCCCACCATTATCCACTCCCACCACTAGTTTCTCATGGATTGGAAAAAACTGAAGCATACCCAGATACTTAAGCCTAGCTTTTTCTTCTCCAAGTGGCACCTTAACCTCTAAACCGACCTCTTCTCTCACAGATTCCAAAAGTGCAGGTTTATTCGTAGCTTCACGTACAGCTGCGGTGGCAACACATCGGACATGGATTTTGTTGATTTGGTACGATTTCAAGATTTTATAAAACTTTTGAAGGGATTGAAAGGCAAGGAGCTGGGATTGACGGAAAATGGACGGAGTTAACGGAAAAGCACTTGAGTGAGACGACTCGTGAGTTGCATTGTGTATTTTGAGCAAATTATGAGAAGATGGTGCAAAATGAAACTTATATGCGAGTTCAGGGTGCATTTAATGTAAAAAGTCTAAAAAAATTTATATATTTTATTATTCTATTTTCTTATGTGGCAATAAAGGGAAGGTCACTTTTATGCCATATCAGCAATTTTAACAGAATTTTTGTGACGGAGTTATCAATTGGGGAAAAAGTGAGATGGCATTTGGTCCATAAAGGATATATTGTAAAAAAAATGAGTTTTTGGAATTAAGTGAGATTGATGGGCATGACGGAAGCTGAAATTCAACTGAGGCTTTTTCACTTCAGCCTCAAAGATCGTGCTAAGGCATGGTTCCACTCATTGGCGCCAACTTCAATCAACTCGTGAAGGGACTTGTCTTCAAAATTTCTGACATAATACTATCCCGTGGCGAAGACGAACGAATTGAAGGCCAAGATCATGGATCGACGCCAAGGCATTGATGAGGCATTCGACGAGTTTTGGGAGCGCTTCAATCAAATGCGTCGAGCGTGCCCTAACCATAACATCGACGAACATCACTTGATGTTGTACTTCTACAGAGGACTGAAGACCAACGATTGAACCATGGCGAACTCTCAATCCCAAGGGATTCTTGATGGAACGACTGCGGAGGCAAGGATTGCCTTTGAGAGCATCGCTCAAAGGGAGAAACAATTTAGCTACAAAGGTCATTATTCTAGGACTACAAGTGATGCGTACACCAATGACAAAGAAGACGCCATTGCTCAACTTACGGCCATGGTGAAGAAGCTTTGCAACGGGAAGGTGAAAGGAGTTCAAATCTGTGACGTATGCTCTATTCAGGGACATACTTCGTAGGAATGTCCCATGGTGGAAGAAGCTAACTTCGCGGGATGCTTCAATAATGGTGCACGACCAAGGAATGACCCATACTCAAACACTTACAATTCGGGGTTGAAAAATCATCCAAACTTCTGTTGGAGCAATAGTCAAAGTGTATAAAACCCATTGCCACCACCTGGGTTCCAACAATAGTCCACGGCTCCACAAGTGAATCTTCAAGGTCCTTCATCAAATCAGAGTGTTAGAAGAAAATCTTTGGAGGATGTCATCAATGAAATAGCTCAACAAAACATCCAGTTTATTCAAGAGAGCCGGGGTCATATGGCTGTTCAGTAATTATTTATGCATCATTTTGATGTCTTTATATGCCTCTCTTACATGTCTTTTGAATGATTTCGTACCATCAATAGTAGAAAATGATCAATCTTGTGAGCCTTGTGAAGATTTGGAAAGATAGGTAAATTCTGAGAAGAACGCAAAAAGAATGACTCAAATCAGAGTTCAGATGAAGGAGATGTTCTCATTTCAATATAAGGTCCTGAATTGGGTCCTAAGTGCGCAAGTGCGCCCTACTTTGGGTCCTTGGCCAAGTACCTCAGATCATGCCATCCGGGTCCTAAAAATGTGTCTCATAACATCAAGTTCATGTCTTAGAAGTGCCAAGGTGCCAGGACTTGTCGAGTACAAGTCCCAAGAACTTCCCATCTGAGCCCAGCCTCTGCGCCTAAACCCTGGTTCCGGTTCCGCCAGCGGTGGAACAAAGTTCTTCCTCTGCGCTAAGCCTGACATCCTATACGCCTAGCCTGAGCCATGACGCGCTTCTACAATGCCCATGGTGCGCCTTAAAAGCGCAGTCTCAGATCCCTATAACGATACTACCTCATGATCCTCCTAGGTGCGCCCTAAATACGCGACTGCGCCAGAGTTGAGTTCCAATAAGGCCCTTTTCGTACCTATGGCCATTCGATCGAGACATGAAGCATTTTTAAACTCCTTAGCATGTGTAGAAGCCATTCAAGTATCAAGGCGCGCTGTGGCGCGACGAAGACATTCCAAGGGCCAAGTTCTAAGTTTCCAGCGTCTGACCGCGGGAAGACCGCGGGCTGCCCACGGCCAGCTTGTGTTCCCATTTGCCAGCTTGCATTCATACTCCCGACCATGTTCTGATTGGTTTTGATAGGTTTTAGGGACTTTGTAATTACTTAGGAGTACAATAACTATTCTAGAACACTCTAGGCTAGGGTTTCTAATTCCAATCCTTGTAGGACAATGTTTTCCCTTGTCTATAAAAGGGAGCCTTTGTCCAGTGTTTTAGGGACACATTATTTTAGAGACTAGACTGGAGAATCCTAGCCGCATACATTCTTTCTAATTCAGTTTTAAATTCAAACAATTTTTATTTTTCCAAAGTTGAAAGTGTTGTGTGTGGAGCTTGGAGAGGAAGGCTCTGCCGTGTCTTCTGTTGTGCCTATTCTTCAACAATCACTTTTGTAACCGTATTTCTATTATTGCAATTTACTTATGATTTCAATTATATTTATTTTAATTTTAGTTATGAGTGAGTAGTTCCTTTTAGGATTAGGGTTGCTTGAATCCCTAGCCATGTTAGTGATATGAGCATATTTATGCGACGTTTTATGTTATTTTATTATGCTTTTCTTAGCATGTTTCCTATGTTTTCTTAATACTTAGCTTATTTTCTTGTTTTGTAGGATTTTTGGAAGCAAAGTTACAAAAGGAGTTAATGAGTGATGTTTGGGAAATCTAAAGAGGAAACTTTGAAACAGACTTCAGCTGATGTGTCAACTTCTCGAAATTAACTGCACCTGGTCAGGAAGAACTAGCTGATGGGCCATATATTGTTAGAAAGGTACAGAAGTCTAGTTTCTAAAGGAATTTAAGGTTCGTCAATTGGAATTTTCTAGAAGGAGTTATGGCCGTTTTAGTAAAGTAAGTTCAGGCTACGCGGGAATTCAGAATTCCTTCTATTTCATGTTTTCTAATCCTTATCAGGCTTGGGCGACTGAAGCCCAGTTTGTTAGGGTTATGGGAGGAGCTGTTTTAATCAGAGAAAAGAAGAAAATTAAAAAGAAAAAAAAAGAAACTCTTTCTCTCCCTCATTCAGTGAATTAACATGCACAGAAATTCTTGGCAAGCCGAAGGGGCAAAGACACGCATACAAGAGAGAAGCAAAGAGTCTCCCCCTCATGATATACATTGAAACATCTATTTTTCTCCCAAAAAAAACTGCAGAAAACGTGTGGGCTCTCACACAAGGACTCAGCCACACCATCCCATTCTGCTTCATCCTTCAAGGTTCCAAGGGCTAAAAGGCTTAGGATGCAAGGAGGAAGGTCAAGGTGTCATCCAATCACTATGGCTGACCAACACATCATCAAAGAGCTATCTTCTTCCTCTTTTTATTTTCTGTTTTTTTATGTTCTTGCTGTGTATTTAAATTATGGGTAACTAAGTACTTTAGTTAGGGCTCGATTGAAGCCCTAATCATGTTTCTTTAAGGATTTCGATATGCCTTTGCTGCAAACTACTTTTGTGATGCTTAATTGATTAATTTCATATTATATTTTACTCTTTACATACATTATGTTATGCTTGATCACCATATGCATGCGGTGTATTGAGTTTGTTACATAGGTAAATTTAGATGACCGAATCTTGTGCCTATGAGAGTAACAAAATAACTAGTTATAAGTTCTTGAAATTAATCATCATGAATAACTAGAATAGATACCATGTTCTAGGAGTTGTGTGTTTGTCGATTTCCATTGTGTTATGCGTTCTTAAAGTGCAACTTAGTAGATACCATGCTAAATACTTTAAGAATGAAAAGAGTTGGCGTAGATACCCATGCCTACCTTGTTGCTTAGGGAAATCAATAATTTAAAGAGTAGATATCATGCCTTTAGGTTGAAAAACATGAGCATCTAAAATCTGTTTTGTAGCATTGTGCATGTCGTTTGCTTAAGGAAGAAGATTAGCGGTGAACATCGAATCCCTAACTGGTTTTCTCATTGTTTTAACCTCGATCCAATTCTGTTTTTAATCAAACGCTGTTTTTAATATTGTGTTTCGAAATTTTCAGTTTTCAAAATCATCTTAAATTCAATTTTAAACACATATTAATCCAATCCTCGTGGGAATGATCTCGTATTTGCTTTCTATATTATTTGTCTGATCTTGTGCACTTACGAGTTAGAACGTGCATATAGTTGCGTAATTTTTATGTTACTATTTGTACAACAGTTAGTTCGTTGATTAGATTTCTGGCTCTTGATTATGATTGCTATGCATGCTGAATAAGTTAGATTACTATGTTTAAGGACCTTAATTTATGTCTATAAGATTAGCAACCTTGTTTGATTATAATTATTGATGTAATTGCTTAAGTGACTGTCATATCATTATGTGATTTGTAACATCGAGTGTATTTGGGACACTTACCTGTAATCTTAACTCATGACGACCTAGGATTGCATGTCACTTTTCTAGGCTAGTGTGGTGTCATTAAATTCTCTTTGTACTTTATGCATCATCTTAAACGGTAGGTGATAGACGTTCTAGGCATATGCCCTGTTTAGAACAAGCTAAGTAAGAGGGAATAAGATGTGTCTAGTGAATCAACGCCGGGACCTAGGCACATGCACCTAATTCAGAGAATGCATAGTAATTAGGTCAAGGAAATCTGATTAGTAACTATAATTGGTTAGAGTGAATAGTAAGCCTTAATTCGCCTTAGTCATAAAATCAATCAACCATCATTCTTGCATTATTATTTTCTGCGTTTTCACTTTTTAAATTTTGTTTTTAAAAATCCTAACCTACCCTGCACCCCCGCCCCCGCCCCCGTTCCACCCCCTGGAGTCGTGTGTGTGTGATTTTCTCCATGGCTCAGTGCACGGAATGTCAAGTGGGCCATCTTCAAGAGAATCTTCAATAAACGGCTCAGCACCACCAAGTCCCAGGAGGATGGCAGATCAAAGAGAAGAGTAAGAACGAGAACATGGCCTAGTACCGCAAACCCCATGGCTCTTTAAAGACTTTGACATTCCCCATGTCTCGGAGGATCAATTTCCCATTGTTTTTCTCGAGCCAACGGCGGCGAATTTTAAGTTGAAGTCGGGGACGATTCACATGCTACCCATATTTCACGGACTTTTCGACGAGGACCCGCACTTTCATATCAAGGAATTTGTTGAAGTCTGCTCAACGCTGCGCTTGAACGGTATGACGGAATCTGAAATCCGCCTACGGCTTTTTCACTTCAGTCTCAAGGATCGCGCAAAGGCATGGTTTCATTCACTGGCACCGCCTTCCATTCACTCATGGAGGGACTTGACGTCCAAATTCTTGACGCAATATTTTCCCGTGGAAAAGACGAACGAGTTGAAATCTTGGATAATGAACCCATGGCAAGGCATGGAGGAGTCTTTCTACTAGTTTTGGGAGTGTTTCAACTGGATGCTAAGGGCGTGCCCCCACCACCATATCGACGACCATCACCTTATGTTATACTTCAACGGAGGATTGAAGACTAGCGATCGGATAAAGGTGAACTATCAATCCCAAGGGATTCTAGAAAGCACGGCCGAGGAAGCAAGTACCACCTTTGAGAACATCGCTCAAAGGGAAAAACAATTTAGCTACAAAGGTCATTCCTCTTGGGCTACTAGTGATGCATACACTAATCACAATGATGACGCCATTGCTCAACTCATGGCCGTGGCGAAAAAACTGTGTAACGAGAAGGCAAAAGGAGTTCAAACTTGCGAAGTATGTTCAATTCAGGGCCACACTTCAAAAGACTGCCCAATGGTGGAAGATGCCAATTTTGTTGGAGGTTTCAAAAACAATTCACGACCTCGGAATGACCCATATTCAAACACTTACAATCCGGGGTGAAAAAATCATCCAAACTTCCGATAGAGTTACAATCAAACTGCTGTCAATCCTTTGCCACCCCCTGGATTTCAGCAGCAAGCCGTAGCCCCTCAAGGGAACTCCCACAGCCCTTCCTCAAATCAGACCAGCGGAAGCAAGTATGTGGAGGATACCCTCAATACCTTGGCTCAACAGCACATCCAATTCATGCAATTCATGCAAGACAGCCGGAGTCAATTGGAAAATGCGAATAATGCAATTGTCAAATTGGATCGTCAAATGGGACAAATTGCAAATCAACTAAATCAACGAGAGCAGGGAAAGCTACCAAGTCAAGTCTTGGTAAATCCTAAAGGCTTTCACAATCCTATGACCAATGCCATCACTCTGCGGAGTGGAACACAACTTCAAGGTCCTATATATGCTGCCCTCAAAGGGAATAACGAAAGACTTGACACTGAGAAGGATGACTTACCCGTGACATCATCAAGGTACCATCTTGCCGCCATGCCTTATGGAATGCCGCAGACATGGACCAGCCCTGCGCCGCCAACCATGTTCCAGGCTCCACCGAGAGCCATGCCGCAAGAAGGACACGACCTTACGCCTCAATCAACTCTGCCAAGGACCGCTAGCCAAAGTGTGCCACTAAACATGCCACAGCCACAACCGCAGGCGCAGAACCTGCCCGACGAGCCACCAAGCACCTCATCGCAAGCAGCCTCTGAAACTGCGCCTACTTCAGTTCTGCCGAGAGCCATGTCCTAGTTGCTATCGCAAGACGCCCCTAGTATCATGTCCAACGTACTACTACAGGCCACGACTGACATCCAACTTGCTCTGTAGGCCCATTTGCCGCACTCAAATACTTCTAACTCTACAACTCAAAATTCCAATCTTAAACCAACTAAAAGGTAACATTTGAGTTAACTAATGATGTCGAAATTCCATTTCCTCGCAGGTTCCAAAACAGGAATAAGCAAAAGGAGGACTTTGAGGAGGAAATCATCAGCATGTTGCAGAAGCTTCAAATCACACTGCCTTTCCATAAAATCATCAAGAACATGCCTATCTTCGCAAAGTTCATCAAGGACTTAGTCGTAGGAAAGCGTGGTTTCAGCTCCACTGATATCATTGAAATCACTAAGGCATGTTTGTTGCCCTTTTCCGCATGCCCGTTAAAGCCAACGATCATGGGCCTCCGTCCCTTCCCTGCGTCATTAAATCAAAAAGATTCGAGCATTGCCTCTGTGACACAGGAGCATCAGTAAACATCATACCATTTCACATTTACAGGTCACTCAACCTAGGCGCACTCAAACCTATGCACCTATGTGTTAGATTTGCTAACGCCTCTGTTACTAATCTAATTGGGGTCCTAGAGGACGTACTTGTGTAAATTGGAGACACATGCATTCTTGCGGACTTTTACGTACTCAAGATGGACATAATTGACAAAAATGAGGAACATCCACTCATCTTTGGATGGCCTTTGCTAGCCACGGCTGAGTGCCTTATCGACGTAAAAAATGGCCAAGTCTCCATCAAGGTCTTGGACAAGCTTCGGACATTCTCCATCCATGATGCCATCCAATATCCTGCCGAACCTATTGTAAATTTTCAGTTAAATACGATGGACATACTGCTACGGAAGACGATTGCGCAGTCTTGCATGACGGATGATCTCGAGAAGGCCATTAGAAGTACTCCACGCACTAAGGAGTAAGTTGAAGATAGCATGATTGAGGAGGTTCGGTCCCTCAATACCGTGCCAGCCCTTCAATTCTACAGGCCTCCCTTTGAAGCTTTGCCCCTCACAGCCCAGAAGACCTTGTTGTCCATCATGAAGGCTCTTGAACTCTAGCTGAAGCCCCTGCCTGAACTCTTGAAATATGCGTACTTAGGCAACAATCAAACCCTTATGATCATCATTGCATCTAACCTAAGTACAGAAGAAGAAAAGGAATTGGTTCACGTTCTTATAATAAATCAAACGGCAATTGGATGGACGATCGCCAACATCAAAGGCATAAGTCCCGCAAAGTGCATGCACCGAATACTTCTGGAAGAAGACTCCAAACCATCACGGGAGGCGCAGAGGCGATTTTGTCCACCTTTGAAGGAGGTCGTGAACAAAGAAGTACTCAAACTTCTTGATGTCAGAATCATCTATCCAATTAGCGATTCCAAGTGGGTGAGCACGGTTCAGGTCATGCCAAAGAAAAATGGGATCACGGTCGTTACAAACGAACATGACGAGCTTGTACCTCAACGAGTTCAAACGGGATGGAGAGTGTGCATTGATTACCGAAGACTAAATACAACCACACGCAAGGATCACTTCCCTCTGACCTTCATCGATCAAATACTCGAGGGCTTGGCGGGACATTCACACTACTGTTTCTTGGACGGCTACTCGGGGTATAATAGGATTGCTATTGCTCCTGAAGATCAAGAAAAAATGACATTCACATGCCCATATGGTACATTTGCGTACAGAAGAATGCCGTTTGGATTATTCAATGCCTCGGCTACCTTCCAACGCTGCATGATGAGCATCTTCTCTGATATGGTGGAGGATATAATTGAAGAGTTCATGGACGACTTCTTAGTGTTTGGGCATTCATTTGAACTTTGCTTAGCCAATCTATCCCGAGTGCTGGAACGATGCAAAGAAGCAACTTGGTGCTGAATTGGGAGATGTGCTACTTCAGGGTACAACAAGGAATTTTCTTGGGCCATGTGATCTCTAGCCGTGGAATAGAGGTGGACAAAGCTAAGTTGGACATAGTGGAAAGGCTGCCACACCCCACT